>SNQJ01S0071324.1:0-19274 GCA_010110895.2 Picea sitchensis | reverse complement strand
GCAAGGCCTTGCATTAGTTCAGGGTACAAGGGTCTTAGCATTATCAAACAATTTTTATTTTATTTTTAGATTGTAGATCTCAATCTGTTCTAGTGTGACATATAACCTATTTTAAAAATGGTTAAGCTCATAAAAAGTTATTGAAAAAATAATAAACATAGTTACCAACTCAACGAGAACTCTACATAGTTCTCATTTTTTGGAGGGTCACATTGTTTACCCCATTTTTAAAAAGGGTGCTACCGTTAGCACCCCCCATCCCTTTTTAGGTAGTTTTTTTAGATTTAACTTTTTCGATCCATAATGTTTCCATATTATTTTTTTAAATGATTATTTTTCATCTATTTTCAAACTTTTAAATTTTTTTTTCAACCGTGCTTTTAGTCAATTTTTCATGCTTCTTTCAACCTTAAAAATATGTTTTACCATTTACTTTTTTGAAATTATAATTTTTCATATAATTGTGTCTCCTTAATTAATTTATTGTTCCATACTTTTAAAATATAGTAGAAAACATCATTTTTAACACATTGTTTACCTTTACTTCAATTCATAGAAAATAATTGTAGTTAAATAACACTATTTTTGAATATTTAGCAAACAATTATACATTTTACAACCATATATAATAAAAATCCTATACATTTAAAATAACATGTCAAATAAAACATTTTTATGGACAACTGAAAAAAAAAATGATTTTTTTATAAAAACAAATAACGTTTTTTCCATATTTTTATACATTTGAAGTAAAAAAATGAAAACATTTAATAAATATTTCCCTAGTATAGTGATTCACATACCAATAAAAGGAAAAAGAAAAAAATAAAAACGATTCATCATAAAACACCAATAGATACATATTCATTCTTATTTTAAAATCTGAAAGTTAAAACATTACAGTTATAGCGCATAAAAAATTTGCAAAATTGAGCATCATCTTCAAGGGCATATTAAAACTAGTCAACAATATCATATATCCCAAATTCATCTTTCTCAATAGACACATTATCATCTTCTTTGACATCATTGTTTTCTTCCATTCTGTCATTTTTCTCTTCCATTCTGTCATTTTTCTCTTCCATTGGGTCTTTGATATCCACAAATTCTCAAAAGTGATCATCTCCAATCATTCCTCCTAATGGTACTTGAGGTTCGTTTGAAATTTTGGCCACCTTTGATTCACTAAAATCTCCTTTCATCAAGCCAAATTCTTGCATTTCATTTGGAAGACATGGAATATCTTTAATTCTTTGTTGAATAAAACTGCATTGTATTGTGTTAGGGACCTAACCTCTCTAACCTCTCATGTAGGTAGAATAATATATTTTCCATCTAATAAAGGCCAATTTTAATAAGTCCTAGTAATAAGGAAAAATATGTCAAATGTAAGAAGACCTAATAGAAGCTTCTGATTCTAGAAGATATTCCTCTAGAATGTTCTTTTGGGTAGATAGATTTAGTATAGATAAGAGTTGAGGGCATTGTAAGTTTTTGTCTTGAGAATTATTGTAATAGAGCGTTGCTCTGTTGGAGCTTTCCCCCTTGAAGAGGAAAGTGAACATTATTTCCTATAAATAAAGGTCTTATTCTAGTGTTATGGTTTCATCTTTTGTTTTGTTATGTTGTTATTCTTTGCAATATTTTTTTTTCCTCTATTATAATAGATCTGGTACCTTACAAATGGTATCAGAGCACTTTCATTGGCAGAAAATTGTGGGTTAATTTTTTTTCAGGGTAGAGACATATTTCAGTGTCTTAAAGGTAAAAAGATCTTTCATTCAACGCATAAATCCACGGTCGGGGATGCATACATGCAGGAACTACAAGTGGTATTTAAGCGCACATTATTGGCCGTCGTTGTAACCCATGTTGGTACCCCATCGAGCGGTATAGAAATAGAAAGAACATGCACATGAATCAACCTAGATATGATAAAGCCCTCCGTAGATAAACCAATCGATCGCCTGTTGGGTCTCAGAAATTTCACACTTTCATCCTATTTTCCTTTCACTATTCCTCTCATGCATCCATATTCCATTATTTTATTTACCGTTCATGATACCATTTTCATAAATTAATTATGGGTTTACCTTATTGTTTTACAATTCATTTATTTTAAGTATTTTTGAGAATTTATGATTAAATATTAGAAAATCTACATGTTTTCATTAATATATCAAATTTGGATGAGCTTTGTAATGTGTAGAATTATTTGAAAGGATTATTAAAAATGATTCTCGAATATTTCCTCCTCCATTTCAAGGATTTGAAGATAATTATTCAATCTAATTCCAAGAAGGAATATCATGAGAGGATTTGTGAGGAATTGAAGGGATAAGTATTTTGTAATAATGGGAAATTGGTTGAGATAAAAGTGGATCTAGAATTATGAGTTGCTTATCCTCTTTTCAAAGAAACTCGTGTATAAATAGGAGTGCTCTCTCTTCATTTGAGGAGGAGAAATTAGGATTAGAAAAGTATTGAATGGAGTCCTTGAATGGTAGGAAAGGGTGTGGGTTTTCTGAGTCTTTTGTGAGTGATTGATTAGTAGGAGTTTCATGATTTCCATTATTGTGTTATGGAGTGGACTTGATCATTGCGATGAAATATATTGATATTGATTTATTGTTAATGTGAGCTCACATATGTTGTCACATGTGTCTATTACTTGTCATTTGTTTCTCGTCACAAGTTGTTTTTCTTTTATACAATTTCACATTTCCAAGTTGATTTAATTGATGCAATTTAATTCTAGTTGTTTGTTTCATATTCAATATTAGATTAGGTTAATTCATCTTCCATCATGCATATATTGTGCATGTTCTTCCTAAGTCTATGAGATTCTCGGGTTGACAATTAAATGATTAGGGCACTTATTAAACGACACTATTTTTAACCAACATATTGGCACCGTTTTCGGGGAGGTGCTAAATGGATTGAGGTCTAGAGAGGTAGGTTGCATTTAAATTACACATCTTGGGGGAGGATAAATAATAAGATGAGAGGTAAGAGACTACACAGCCACTATAGTGAGTTTTTCCAAAGCCTTCATTTTTCCTTTCATGCGAGTGTGTTTTCTTTTCATAGAGTGTTTAATTTTCCGCAAAGTGTGATTTACGTTTTCTGCAAGAGTGTTTTATTTCTGCAATTGTGAAGAGTGATTGTCATCTGTTTCAACGAGAGTGATTTTATTTACCCAACTAGTTTATTTTTATTTAAGTTTTAAATTCAGATTTCAGTTTTGGGTGCTGCAAGAACCCCCTTTCCTACTAATCCATATGTGAAGACATGAGTATCAACAAGATGTTTTAATGATGAGTATAAGTTTGTAACAACTCACTTAGATCCTATAAAAATTCAGGGTCTCCTCTTCGTGGGAATATGCGATCTTGACAACATCCAAAATATTAACTACTCCTCCAGAAGAAAACGAAGAATCAACATTTGAAGAATCATGTACATCTGATGGGGAACAATTATTCGAACAGGATATCGAGGAGGAAAAAAATGATTTGCAACATTATTCGAATCAGAGTGAAAAACAATACTATGAAATCCCCATTGAACGATGGTTCCAAATGAGTACCAGGTTAGATCAATGCTTTTGTTTTTATTTCGTTAAATATCAATTTCAACATTTAATTTTGCACATTTTGGTATATTTTCATTTTTCATTTACAAAATTGAAAATGAATATATTTTTACTATTGTTGCGTGTAYGGTTACATTGGAAATTTGATTACCCATAAATGGTTTCTAATTTCCAATTAGAGTAAAGTAGATAGGTGCAAAGGAATACAAAATGTTAGTTTTGGTTTTGAATAAGTATGCTCTCCTCTAGTGCTTCGTGTGATCTCGAGAATTAGAAAGTAGGATTTATATAAACATTTTCAGGACGAATTACAATATTAAATTGCTTGAATTATTTACTTTGGACCTCCATTTGCTAATTATTTCAACTTGTCTTAAATTTTTACATTTTTTTTATTAGGAATAATAAAAAATAAAATTAAAATTAAAACAACAAATTTCCCATCCTCCCAAATTATAACTACATCTGCCTATGCCAAACCTGCAAACTTAACCGTTTTTCCCATATCACCCTACCATCACTAGTCTTCATCCTTCAACCTAGAGTCAATTTTCAAACATAAACAAACATTATTACTTATGGTATGCTAATCCAAGGGGAGTGAGATTAATTTCTTCAAGCAGTAGGTCTTCAACTGTACCGCCTTTCTATTTGATCACAAAACTCTCGATTTCATCATTCCTTCATCCTAATTTGGCGACCACTTTATAGGGGTCCTGACGAAACTACTAGCCGACTGAACATTACCATTGTTGTGTGAATAATCATTGCTAGTTATTACTGTCAATGGCCCATAATTTCCAACTGATTAGTGTCAGTTAGCTAAGAAGTCATTTCTAGAAGGTCATGATTGCTGCATAACCAATATTCGGGAGTCGTTAGAAGTTTGCGGGACATCCCAATATAAACCGCTTCGAATGGCCATTTTAGGCCTAAGAATAAATTCAATTATTGACTCAGCTTACATATCATAGTCACATGCAAACGTAATTTATCATTAGAAAAAATGAATGCAAAATTGAAACAAACAACCGATTGAGTGAGCTATTTAGGTCGACTATGAATGGTTCCTTCGAAATGGCTGGAAGTAAATTTTTTTCACCTCACCATGATATCAGAGTTGTGATTATAGAAGATTCCAATTGCATAGGACATGTCTCAGGTTGTTGGCCGAAGGTAACCGAATCAAATTTCCATGCACCATCATCCAAATGAAATCTTTGTGATCAATTGAAATATAGATTATGGTGATTTATCGTCATGATCTGCTCCGTAAATATTTGTGTTCCATTTGAAGGAACTTAGAATTTTTTTTTAATTTGCGAAAATAAGTGATGGGATATGATAACATACTGACGGGCGTTGTGGGACCATATCCCAACCAGTTCCTTTTTCATGAACCTGTAGAGGCTAGTCAATTCTAAATCCTATTTGCGTTGATGTTGAATAACCATTCCAAGTTGAAAAATTGACATCTCTAGTGGTCTATGCTAAGTGGAATTGGTTCTACCATAGCTCAAGGTATGGCATTTCGAACTGGAAGTGCTTTAGTACATAGAATTGTTTATGCAATTGTTGGTCCATATACCGTGCAATACTCAATGTTTACATTTTAAGATGTTGTGCACATGTTTCTTGACAGATGCGTCTGCAACATCTAATTATCGATCATACCTCGATTGATCTGGTTGTAGGAAGTATGTTTTTATGCCACATATGGCCATGACCTAATAATTGGTTTGAACTTTGGAAATGTGTACTCTGTCTCATTATGACAATAGTTACAGTATTTCATTCTCCATTGACGGAGGCCCTTTAGCCATAGTTGGGAGGGGCTCTCTCAGAATGAGTATCACTGCACGACTTCCCTACCTAGAACATGAAATAGTTGGACCCTACATTCACTCAATCACACCTTTTCACCCACCCGACGAAGCAGCTAAGCTGCATAGGACGTTATTGTATTGAAACATGCTCCCTCATCTCTGTCCCAAACATGAACGAGGACAACATTTTGTTTCCTGGTTTAAACTCTTATGAATTTATGGTAAAATTAAATAGATAATGAATGAAAGACATAATCATTGATAAAATCTTGTCTTTGCGAGAATAATGATGTTATTGTGAAAAAGATGAAGTGTTGGTGAAAATTCAACTTGAAGGATAGATTTAAGAAGATTGATGAGCAATCAAAGATTTTTAGTCGATGGAATTTCTATAGATGAATGTATTCATGATGGATTGTTTCATATAATTTCCCTTCGTTCTTGTTAGATAGATTTCTGCTAATTTGTCCATGGTTTCCTTTGTTTTAATATTCCACAAAAACAAACAAAAATAACTAAAATTTTGGCAAATGGACATTTCACTCCCTGAAACATTACAATCATGTTTTTATGTTTTCTTGCTAAAATGGTTTTGAAGTCACAGATATTAAATGAATTTTTTTTTCTAGAGAGGCGCGACGACCAACAGGTAAAAACGTATTTCATTTTGAATTTGAGTTGTGAAGCATTCATACTAATTCCTCCATTTTATGTCTTTCGAATCTCTCACAATTTTCATACAAGATTAGTGCTAAGATTTTATAGGTTCAAAGACGATTTGATTTCATGTAGAAGTGATTTTAGGAAATCACAATAAAAATCGTGGAGGAGCTAAATTTTTCATTGCACGTGTCATGACACTTTCCACTACATAGAAACTTTTTTGGAAACCTATTGAGTCATGAAATGTTCATTTACCTTTCTCCTTCTATGTTTATTATAAATTCATATTGAAGTCTGTTTTTTTATTGCCTTACACATCATGAATTCAAACATGCCTACCTCTTTGAGTCGTATACATTATTTCCCCATTTTCATTTCATCTTTTTTCCTTATGAATAAAACCATCCAGCTCAATTTCCATGATTGAATTGCCTTGTTTTACTCATCATAAAAACTTCTTGACCATGAGATATTTTATCTATAGTTATACCAATCATTTTGTACATCTCACATTGACTGATGTGGGATTCCTTAAGGCCCATATTTCAGAAAGTCTTGCCACATCGACCTCAACACCTTATCTGGGATAGAGACTAGATTCCTTATGAGTACCTTGAAGCTTGCATGCCTTAATGGCAAGTTCTCTCACTAAAAATCATGGTAATACATCAATGTTCCTTGATCGTTATATCTTTAAGGTGGCTCGACATCATATCATTTATTCACACTATGTAATATGTATTTAGGTACCTTGGCACTCATTGACATCAATTGTGAGATTTCCTCGCATTGGTTAACAACATCCATCAATGACCGATAATCCAATGATTTATTTTCATGCTCGATATCGACACATTTATTTACATGAGTAGAATGGTACCATCGGGTTTTTTAGCAGGTGAAGACTATATTATTTTCATGACTCCATCACTAGTTGCAACAACATTCCTTCAACCATAAGAGAGTATCGAAGTTCCACTTTCAAGAAGTAGTTCACATTCCTTTGCCTCATAGTCCATGATCCAATAACAAAAGTCACATTTTTCATGATTCAACATCATCTACATTTTTATTGCATAGCTCATCGATTGTTCAGGTAGGTGAAGGCATGTTGTTTTTTAATCTTTAATCATGTAATTCCTTGAATGCTAGAAATGAATGAATTTGGAAAATTCCCTCACCATTTTACCATTTCCTCTCTCATTTTCGCAAACATAAAACATCTTTAGTTGGGGGGGGCGAAGTATATGCATTCCCACTTGATTCCATTCTTACAAATTCCATCATCTTATTTGACCAATATGTTTCTCCCAAACTACACTTGGTTGTACTTTGATTCCAGACATTGATGTCTTTTGGAGTGATTCATAACATGAAGAAAATGATTTCTAATGTATATTGATGGCTCATTATTTCCAGTGCATGTATGCTTAAAATATTATTGCAACCAGAAAATAAGTAAACAAAATCAATATTGTTATCACAAGAACCAACATTTTTCATAGTCATGGTTGTCACACAAAAACCAACCATAAGAAAAATCCATTGCTACTCATGTATTGCATATCATGGAATTATTTATTAAAAAAATCATAATGTAAAGCCAAAGTTAAGAAGCCCAAATTCTACAAGAAAATCAATGCACAGTTGCATGAGGACATGCAACAAGTTTAGTTGGGGGGAGATGTTGGGTCTCAGAAATGTCACACTTTCATTCTATTTTCCTTTCACTATTACTCTCATTCATACACATTCCATTATTACATTTACCATTCTTGATACCATTTTCATAAATTAATTATGGCTTTACCTTACTATTTTCCAATTCATTTCTTTTAAGTATTTTTGAGAATTTATGATTAAATATTAGAAAATCTACATGTTTTCATTAATATCTCAAGTTTAGATGAGCTTTGTAATGTGTAGGATTATTTGAAAGAATTATTCAAAAACCTTCTTCAATATTTCCTCCACCATTTCAAGTATTTGAAGACAATTATTCAAGCTAATTCCAATGGGGAATATCATGAGACGATTTGTGAGGATTTGAAAGGATAAGTATTTTGCAAGAATGGGAAATTGGTTGAGAGAAAAGTGGATCTACAATTATGAGTTGCTTATCATCTTTTCAAAGAAACTCATGTATAAATAGGAGTGCTCTCTCTTCATTTGAGGAGGAGAAATTAGGATTAGAAAAGTATTGAATGGAGTCCTTGGATGTTAGAAAAGGGTCTTGGTTTTCTGATTCTTTTATTAGTCGTTGATTAGTAAGATTTTCATGATTTCCGTTATTGTGTCATTGAGAGCATTTGTTCATTGTGATGTAATAGATTGAGATTGATTTATTGTTAATTTGAGATCAGATATGTTTTCACATGTGTCTATTACTTGTCATTTGTTTCTCTTCACATGTTTCTTTTATTTTATGCAATTTCACATTTCCAAGTTGATTTAATTTATGCAATATAATTCTAGTTCTGTGTTTCATGTTCAACAATAGATTAGGTTAATTTAGATTCAATCATACATATACTATCCACATGCTTCTTAATTCTACGAACTTCTGAGGTTGACAATTAAATGATTAGGGGAATTATTAAACGACAATATTTTAACCCAAAACCACCTGAATGCTATAGTGTCACTGGGAACACCACTTAGGAAGATACTCTCTAGTACCTGGGTAGTCGGGTAGTATGACTAAGGGCACGTTCTAGTATCCTTAGTCGATGCTCTAAGATATTGGGACGAGTACTATTGTTGGACCTTGCACGTATATCAAAAAGATATAGCACATGGAAAACCATTGTCTATAGAAACTCTGAATACCCTAACCTTTGGGATGGAAACCAAAATAGACCAAACAAGATCTATTTCCGTGCAACTTTGCCTCCTACATTCTGGTTGTGAAATTCGTACACATTTAATTCTTGTTAAACATTTGACTATATCGTCACTACAGTATTATTCAAATCGGAGTATAACTCCAGAGGAGCAAAAGAAAGAAAACAAATAAGTCTTTATTTTTCCAGCACCATTCTTTTATACTTATTCCATTGGATTCCTTTCTATGCCCTGATTACAGTCATACCTATCATTTTTCAACCAAAAAAAAAAAAAATCGTGGACCCAAATCCTTCTTGACACCCCTATCTGAAATCTATCCCATAATTTGACTTCCTCTCTGTGCACTACATGCAGTGGTACCAGTCACTAGTAACCCCTTTTTATGCGATCTCACCTTTTCCCCTCTACCATCCCCATGGCCCACAGTCACAACCAAGATTGGGAACATCGTCTTGGTGCCTTTGAAAAATATCATGACCAAACTAGTATTGATATTTTTTCCATTAATTCCAGTATTGGTAACCTCAACTCTCACATTAATCCACTCGAATCACTTCCCACAACCATCACTCAATTGACTGCCACCTGTCAGCAATTCCAGTACACAGTGAACACTTTTACCACCTTGTTTAAGCCCACCCCATATTATTTCTCTTCCAGGCCTTATAACCTTTAAGGTATTGAATCCTCCTAGTCCACCTATTTTCCTCCCCCCACCACTTTCAGTAGGACCTATGTCCCCCTCACGTGGAGGTGAACAAATTTGATGGCTCTGATCCCATAGGCTCGACCACTCAAATGTAACACTATTTCTCTCTCTACAACATTATTGATGAGCTATCCAAAGTAGGATATGGTGTTTTTGTAACATCATTCTCTTGTGCGCACTGAGAAAACTTATTCTTTGAGGACACTTGCTTGCAAGTGATCCAGATTATTATACTATTGGGCGTTTCATTACGATTATGAGGCATTATGGATATGATGGTATGTTATTTTGTTGTATTGACATAGACAGGTGTCGTTGACTAGGTTCTTCTAAGTGTGCAAGAATTTCAACCTCGAGGATGCAGAGGCATCAATGAAACCCCTTGGACTCTGGATCGAGTCAGGGAGTGGACTGTTGGGTTGAATATTTTTGATGTGGCATATGTACATATAATTTGGTGTTATGGTGATTGATTATTATTTATGACATGATTCCTTGATGGATTTAGGATGACGATAGCTTGACGACCAAACTCACAAGTGTAGTAGAGGGGTCACCCACGAAAACCAAAGACTTTGAGGGAGAGGTGTGGGAGAAACCCTGCCACAACCTACTAACACTCTCGTCGTGGCTCAAATTATAGGTTAACGATTACCTAGTTAGAGAATACCCATGATGCCATGAGGGAAGACTGCGATAGTTGCTCACGATGATTCTAAGGGGTGAGCAATAAGTCAGGGGCCTTATTCCTTAGAGGTCCTAAGTCTCCCACAAGATCACGTGGAGGAGTATTGACTCTAGGGGTTGTTTACATCTACCAAAGTCAGTCAAGAGGTGAGTGGCACCCTTGGAGCACATAGTGTGTCTTCAAGGGCACGTCGTCCAAGGAAAGCATAAAGAGGCGAGTGGCACCCTTGGAGCACATAGTGCATCCTGAAGGGCATGTCGCATGAGGAAAACAAAAAGAGGAGAGTGGAACCCTTGGAGCACGTAGTGCGTCCTGAAGGGCATGTCACGATTTTAAACTTTTAATGTGAATAAACCTAGTCGGCCTTAAAATGAATGAGGTGATAAGTAAGAATTAAAAATATTTTTCCCTAATAAAAATGTTTCCCATCCTAGAGAAATTAAAACCTAGGTCTAAGTAGAACATGTGGTAAAATAATAATAATAATAATAAATAAACATGTAACGAGAAGGGGGGGGTAAGAAATTTAAATTAAATTTTTAAAATCAAATTATAATGGAGGATTAAAATTTAAAAAGGGAAATGGTTTTTTTATATACACTTTCTAAATTAATTTTAATTAAAGAGGAAAAAGGGTAAATGGTTGTTTTATCTACACTTGCTAAATTGAGTTTTAGTTAAAAAGGAAAAAGAGGGAAACTTAAAAGAAATAGGAAAATTAAAGAAAAAGGGGAAACCTAAAGAAAAGGGAAAATGTAAGGAAAAAGATGAATGTCTAACTTAGTAAGGAATCTTGCCTCTAGAACTTTCTAATTGTGAAATCAACTAGGAAATAAGTAAATGTGTAAGTCATTTAAGAAGTGTAAGGGAATTTTGGGACACCAAGGAGCGTTTTTAGGAATAATTTTAGGTGGGTGAGGAAAATAGGAATAATTAATCATTTAATAAAATTAATTTTCTTGTGCAACTAGGGGATGGGTGACATGTGTACGGGGGAGGTTTTTCGAATTTAATTAACTGAAAAATGAATTTAATGAGAAATTGTGAAACTAATTACTTAAAAACTCTATAAAAAGGATGGAGGAGCAGGAGTATGGATCTGATCTTCTTTCATCATGTTACGATGTTGAATTTTTTTCTTGACTAAACTTTCTCTTATGGGAATTGGAATACCCAGCTCGGGTAATGAGTGGTAGCTCGACCTTTCGAGGCGAGCTAGGTGCTAGATGTTCTTTGGTATTATGTTCATGTCCCCTTTGCGGCTCGGGGGGATCAAGGGGAAGAAGAGTACCCCTAGCATTGGTTGGAAGGTACCAGTGAGGTCACATCGGTGGACAAGCAGGAGATGGATGGAGTGCGCGTAGGAAAAAAACTATGGAGCATTCACATTTGGATAAGGTACTCCTGTTTAATTTTTTCTTGCAATGAAATTTAATTTACATATGTTATTTATCTATGCTTGATTGAATATTTCATTGCCATGAGATGAATTGCACCTACTTTCCTATGGTATTTGTAATCCCCTTGCTTGTTGTATTCTGAATTGATTTCCCTTGGTGAACCCAAATTTTGATTGCAATGACTTCTTTGTGTGGGTTTTATTGATTATTATGAAGAGATTGTGTTTTTATCTTCTGTCCCTTATCTTTTTCGTCATTAGTTTGTGCCTAAGCAGTCGTTCAGGAGCCGAATCGATGGTCATCACTTCGGTGTTTAAAGACCTATAGATTCAAATGCCCTTCTTTTTTGTGCATGGATTATGAGTGAAGGAAATTTTTTTACCCAGCTATCTATCCCTTTACTTATCTATGCGTTCTCCTTTCTGATTGATATCTAATCCTTGCGCCCTCCTTGTGAATGAGTGTCCTTGCATTTGATTGATTCATTGCTGAATGATTGACCTTGCACCTTCTTGTGTTGAGTATCTCTGTGTTTTTGTGTGATTACCTCTGCGATTTATCTCTAGGATTCTTGGTATATACCCCAGTGCCTAGATTGGTATTTGACTGCAATTTACAAGTGTTCACTGTGATGTAATATTTGACTGCGATTTTAATTTATATTGACAACGAATTTACCTATGCTCTAGTGCAACGATCATATTCTTCTCATGCGATCGAATTTCATTTGATTAGTGACTTTTTTTACTCTGGTATTTTCCTTTTATAGACAACGTACTACCCAGCCTTCACACAACATTAAACTATGTTTTTCATGGTGTTTTTACACAGTATGAAACCACATTGTTTTTGGGTCATATCACACAACCTTTCCTCCATGATTTTATGGGCCTCATGCACAGTTTTTCTCCACGGTTTTTACTTGCATAACACACAGCTCTACCCCACGATTTTACTGGCATAAATCACAATCCTTACTACACGAATTACACAACATTTGATTAGAATGACTATGATTTCATTATGACGATGTTTGATTGGAATGACTGTGTTTTTATGTGACAACGTTGAATATATATCCTATATTAAATATGCGACATTATATATTTATGATAATAATATCATTTAATTGGCTTTGTGTTTCCATGAAATAAATGACTGTAACATCAGTTGTTTAGCTCTGCGATTCACCTATATATTACATGCCAGAATCATCATTTAATTTACTCTGCATTTTACATGTAAATTGGTTGTGTTTTAATGCACTGACAACATTTTTAATATGTGGGTCATCTATTTTATATATCTCGTGGTAGCGAATCCCCTTGATGTAGAAAAATATATTTGTGACAATGATTTAATACATGCATTATCATTTAAATGGATGATTTATCTGCGTTTTGTCATGACAACATTATTGAACATCATAATTAAACTACACGATTTTTCCTTAAATTATGGACAACGATTTCATTCATTTTTATACAGTGCTATCATGTTTTAATAGTCACCGATATCATATTAACTCAACATTCACGTATTTATTAGATTTCTATTAAACACGGCGGGTATTTGTAGACAACAATTTTTGGTAATGTTAGACAACGATTTGGTATTATTTAGRCAATGACGTTTGTATTATATCACAACAATATGGTTGATTGRCAATCACAACATTCCCAAATTATTCACAATAGTTACACCAAACACATCGATATATTGGATTGATAAGTCGCAACAATTTCATATGTATTCGATATATTGTTATGTGAATAATCTATTATTTCAGTTKCACTAAAACAATTATATTCTATGTATAGTTTCAGTTTTAAAAGATAGCRAAATTCTTATAAGGTAGCGATATAGTTTTAGTTTCACTCAGCGAWTTCATAAGATAGCGATCGCMTYTTAGTTTTAAATAATGATATAAGACAACAAATTCATCTAGTTTTAGTTTTAGAAGGTAGTGAATTCAGTTTTAAAGGAAGGCGATATATTCTTATCTCATATTGGAATTGGAAAATATTTACAATGAGCTACTTTTATTGATACTAATTATTTTAATGTGCATAGAGTGATGTATATTGCAATAGAATTTGTTACGCAAAGAATTTAATATGTTGTATGGATGTCATATTCATCTGGATTCCTCTATTGGGTGATTGGGTTAGTCATCTTGTGTTTTGACAGTTAATTCGATCTCCTAGTGCATTGAATCTTCTTGGGTTTTGGTCTAGATGTGTTATGTTTCATCAAGGTTACCATCATGCCTATCGCCTTATGATGACATGATTCCTAATGAGGGGATCATTGCATTCCCTGATGGATAGAGGTGAATGATAACCTGGTCGGAGTTTGTGATGCCTAATGTGGGCGTTGTTCATTGTAATTGATGTTGGCACCTGGTTTGTAACGCCTTAACGCATTTGGTTTTGCACACTGTAGAGGTTTCCAATTACTGGTTGTCAAGCCATTATGTTGGGTTGGTTAATGTTTCCTTTTATCTTGTAGGCATTGTCTTGCTTGTGTCAGGCAGGTAGTCATTTATATTTGTCTTGGATTATTGCATGTCTCATCCAGTTGTCGGATGTGCTAGTGTGTTGAGTCGTTGTTGTCTATTTCCTTATCTGTTGCATTGTGTTTGTCATCAAGTAGTCACAATGATGGGGCATTTACATATGGTATCAAAGCTATTTTGACCCGTGACTCGAGATCACTATGGCTTTGGTTGATTTAATTTTTGAGTATAAGGCTGCTAATTAATTTTTTTGGTATTCGTGAAGGTAATCATGGTTAGACGACATCGTGGAGGCATATGAAGAGGTGCTAGGGGAAGAGGCACGATGCCTCCAGTAGCATCCACGCCTCAGGTTTCTAACCCCCAGGGAGACGAACAGGTTTTCAAGAAGGAATAGGTAGCAGTGGGTGATGTGGTTAGGTTGATGAGATATTTTCAGTGGAATTTTGAGGCATTGATCAACCATTTGGATAGAGATGAGGCTAGGGTTCCAACACCCCCTGAGGCTCCACCATACCCTCTGTTCGGTACTGGTAGCATTCACCACGAACTCAAGAAGGTTAAATTTCTCGAGTTATTTGGTGCATCGGACGACGTAGCCGTCGAGGCATTGTTGGAGAATATGGCGATGTGCTTTGGACTTCGCAACTATACCTCCAATATGAAGGTCCACATGGAATTATTTCAACTAAATGGGAACACTCTTCTATGGTGGAAGATGCTCCTGCCACAATTGAACATGGTCGTCAAACACGTGTCATGGGAACTATTCAAGGAATGGTTCTGAGAGAGGTATTTATCAGAGGAATTCATTGAGTGTCAACTCAACACATTCAACGCCTTGTGACAGAGTGACCATACGGTGCCTGAGTACAAGGCCCATTTTATGGAGTTGCTTCGGTACTCTCTACACATTAATACCAAGAAACCTACGGTCAATAGGTTCTTGTTTTCCTCTAATGTCAACATTCATGCAAAGGTTAGGATTTTGATGCCTTGAACCTTGCATGATACCGTATAGAAGGCCCTCATAGCTGAGGAGGCACTTATCAGTGGGGTTTAGAGATAGACTTCAGTGAGACCAGCAGGGCATCAACATCAGACACCAACTAGGAATTCACCAAAATATCGTGGCTTCTAGAGAGAATCCATATTCACTACACCTCAACGACCAATGCCTCAACGATGAACTTCTTACCGAGGACCACAAAACCAGTAGTGTCTTCGACCGCAACAACAACAGTTTAGGCCTGTTCAGCAGAAAAGGCCAGGATTCTAGGTTGGTGGGCCATCAACTTCTACTTCGGGTACTAGGAGTACTGGACCAAAGAAAGGGTGTTGGACATTTGGGGAGCCACATTACCAATGTGACTTCCTAGTGGAGAGGACTAGASTATCTCGATCAGTTGGATGCACTACTATGGRRGATTTGGGAAAATCCCATCAGATTCATGCAGCGGTCAACAACCACCAGGCAGAGCACCAGTCGACTKTGCTCGAGATGTCAGGTACCATCATTGACTAGACCCTCAGTATTTTGATTGATCCAAGTGCTACAGAGAGTTTCATTTATGGTGCARTGATAAAAATAATTAAGGTAAAGGAAGTCGAACATGATGAGTTTAGCTTTGTAGAAATGGCTTCGAGATCGAAACAGAAGGTTGGAGGGAAGGTTACGAGTTGTAGYCTTAACCTGGGAGAGTTTGTCACTAAGGCGAACATGTACGTCAYGATMTTASGATCTTATGACGTCATGATTGATATGGACTGGTTGGAATTKCATGAGGTGATACTCAAATGTAATAAGAAACGATTGATTTTGGTCAATGATGAGGAGCATAGACACGTGATTGTAGGTCGAAACTAGGGAGTTTCCCTGAGGTTCATCTCTTCCTTGTAGCTACAGAAGATCATGTGAAAGGAATGTAAGCTTTATGAGATCGTTGTGTTAAATGAGAAAGGAGTTGTGGAAGGTCTAGAACACCTTTCGATGGTGAGAGCGTTTGCAAACGTCTTCCCTGAGGAGTTACTTGGGATGTTGTTGGAGAGGGACTTCGAATTTACCATAGACCTAAAAATGGGGACTGAATCGATAGCAAGAATGCCTTATCGGATGTTGACCATGGAGTTACAGGAGTTGAGAATGCAATTGAATGATTTTTTGGACCTGGGACTTATACGTCCAAGTGTGTCATCATGGGGTGTGTCGGTTATCTTCATACGGAAGAAGGATGGTTCATGGAGACTTTGCATTGACTACCATCAATTAAATAAGGAAACAATCAAGAATCAGTACCTGTTGCCAAAGATTGATGATATGTTTGATCAGATGAAAGTCACATCAGTGTTTTCAAAGATCAAATTGTGATTAGGGTATCACTAGTTACAGATCAAGGAGGATGAAATCCCTAAGACTGCCTTTAAGACAAGGTTTGCAAATTAGGAGTTTATTGTTTTACATTTTGGAATAACAAACGCTTATGGCGTATTTATGAGTTTGATGAGCGGGGTGTTCCGTGACTACTTCGACAATTTCGTCCAAGTATTCATTGAAAACATTTTGATTTACTCTCAGATGATGGAGGAGCATGAAGAATACTTGCGCTTAGTACTACATTGTTTGTGAGAGAACAAATTGTATGGGAAATTGTCTAAATGCTTGTTTTATCAATTGAAGATTCACTAATTAGAGCATGTCATCTCTGGTGAAGGTATCATCATGGATCCAGCAAAGGTCAAGGATATTAAGTAATGGCCTGCACTGATGAATGTCCCGAAAGTACGTAGCTTCATGGGTTTAGCAGGATACTATCGACGATTCGTTGAGGAATTCTCAAAGATAGAAAATCCGATTACGAAATTCCAGAAGAAGAAAAATAAGTTTGTTTGGACCGAGAAATGAGTGGAGGCATTTCAGAGGCTCAAGGATTTGTTGACAATGACACCAATACTGAAGGTCCCTGACATGGACATAGACTTCTTGGTATGCACTGATGCATCTGAGGAAGGCTTAGGAAGATTCTTGATGAAAGATGGTCGAGTGATCACTTACATCTTGAGGAAGTTTAGAAGACATGAGGAGAACTATGTGACTCATGATTTGGAGTTGTTATCCATTGTTTATGCCTTTATATTTTGGAGACACTACCTTATTGCACTAAAMTTTGAACTAAAAATGGACCACTGTGGACTACAACACATATTTACGCAAAGCAACTTGAAYGCACGAGAACGACATTGGTCAGAATTGCTTAGCGAGTACGATTTCAAGATTACTTACATAAAGAGAATAGTGACTAGAGTGGCCGATGCGTTGAGTCAGAGACCACACATATTTTTGGTGATACCTCTTTAGATGAATCTACATGAAAATATTCTAACTTTACAGTGTAATAATGACTGGTACAAAGAGGTCAAGGATTTTATCAGAAAAAACACAATGATGGTACAAAGATTTGAAGGATTTACGTTGGATGATGATGGATTATTGAGATTTAAAAGTCAAATTTAGGTAGCACCCAACAACGAGTTGAGGAGATTGATCCTAAATGAGGCTCACAGAGCAATATACATGGCTCATCCTGGAGTCACGAAGATGAGGGTAGACCTTAAACCCTTATTCTTCTAGAAAGGAATGAAGACATATATAGTCAACTACATGGCATGATGTCTAGAATGTCAATAGGTGAATGTTGAACATAGACATCCAACATAATTACTACATCCACACGCTATTCAGGAATCGAAATTGGAGGTCATTTCGATGGATTTCATTGTTGGATTTCCACTGATGGCAAGGAGACACAACTCAATTTTTTTAATTGTTGACACTCTGACGAAGAGTTCTCATTTTATTCATGTGCGTATGATGTATCAAGCACTTGATATAACTAGATTTTTCATCAATGATATTGTGAGGCTTCTTGGCATGCCTTAGAAGATTATATCCGATCTAGGATCGATGTTTACTGGATGATTTTGGACTAGTTTCCAAGAGGCTTTGGGAACCCAACTTAAATTTAGTACTACATATCATCCGGAGACAGACGGGAAAACCAAACCAAAAAAACAAATATTGGAGGACATGTTGCATATGTACGTGATGGACCAACAGAAGCATTGGGAAGAATTCTTGCCACTGGTAGAATTCTCTTATAACAATAGTTATCAATGAACCTTTAAGATGGCGCCTTTTGAGTTTCTTTACGGGAGACCATGTTGGATGCCTTTGAGTTGGGATCGACTTGAGGATAGGGTCTTGGTGGGGTTAGAAGTGATACAAGAAATGGAATATCAAATGAAAACAGTAAGACAAAGGATCAAGGAAGCACAATATTGGCAGAAGAGTTATGTTGATGCGCATTGTGTCAACCGTAGTTACGAAGTTGGTGATCGAGTATTCTTGAGGGTGAAACCGCATAAGAGTTCGATCAAGTTTGGAAAGGGGGATAAAATATCTCATAGGTTCATGGGACCTTTCGAGATTGTGGAAAATAAGGGGCCCATGGATTATCGACTAGCCTTTCCTCATTCCTTCAGGCATATGCACGATGTTTTTCACGTACCTGTTTTGAGACATTATATTAGTGATCCTACACATGTTATTAAAATGAGTTCCTTATAGTTATCTAATAAGGGTGTGCTCACGTAGGAGCCAATATTCATCTTGGACCATCTCATTCGACAACTACGACGTTAAACAATAGATCAGGTCAAGGTCCAGTGGGACAACTATTGTCCATACTCGGCGACCTGGGAGGATGCCTATGATATGTGCCAATAGTTTCCATTTTTGTTGGATAAATAGACTTATGATACTGTGACACACTTTATTTCGGCACTTATATACTGTGAAACTTAGGGATGAATTTTAGACCAAGAGGGGGTGTATGTAACATCCCGTTGTTGCGTGAACTGAGCAAACTTATTCCTTGAGGACACTTGCTTGCAAGTGATCCGGTTTATTATACTATTGGTCGTTTGGTTATGATTATGAGGCATTATGGATATGATGATATGTTATTTTTT
>SNQJ01S0071323.1:17526-38214 GCA_010110895.2 Picea sitchensis | reverse complement strand
TTTATAAAGTGGTTGTTGCTAGTAATAATAATCATTTAGAATGTGAGCCATATCTTCTAATAAATGATAAAGGTGAAAAAACAAGCGACAGTGATGAGGTCCACCTCCACAAACATAAAGCAACTGTGTTCAAAAATCATGGCAATTATTTGAAGGTAATTTGAAGGGTTTCTCAAATGGCCTTGTCTAACGGTTTTACCAAATGGTTTTTTGGGTTGAAATTTAATCACATAAATTTATATTAAATTATTATTTTTTTGTTTAAAAATTAATTTTAATGTAGAAATAACTTTAAAATGTAAAAAAAATTGAGACATTTTGATTATATAGAAATAATCATTTCAATATGTAGATTTAATAATTTCTTATCAAAATTCAAATAAATATTTTGAAAAAAAACTCATTTCTAAAAACAAAACATTAATGAGATACAATGAAAATCTTTTAAAACTATTAAAAATATTCCATCAATATTTAATCGTTTTTCCAAGTAATTAACAATCAAATTGATTTGTAAGTGTATCCAAGAATCTTTTAAAAATTGCTAGACTTGAGATCCATTATTAGGTGTGGCAACGTTTTCATTCGAAGGCAGGCAGTCGAGGGACAGAGGGTGGAAGCCCGAGAGGAGAGGAGTTTGAGATTGTAATTCTGCGGGGCCAGACTGTAAAAGTAATATGGCTGCCGGTCATCACTTTCGGAGAAAGCTCGAATGCCTAGTATTCCTCTAAGTTATAATGATATTGTCAGACATTAGGTGTTTCTGCCACGTAATTTTTAGGAATTGCAGTGGTGTGATCAGAGTTGTGAGTCTGAATTTGGCCTGATTTTTACTGGTAGCTTGAGTTTGGTTTGGTATTTCAAATCTTCATCTTTTAGGTTTTGCCCTATTTTAAATCAATCTATATGATCAGAAAATGTATCAGATTTTTAGATTTATAAACAATTCAAAACTTTACTTCTAAATCAATAAAAAAATTCAAAACTATATTGCCAGAAAACTTACGGAAAAATTAACTCAAAAGGAAAGACTGCCCCAAGTTATCCCACTCAGATATAAACTACTTAGCAATATAAACTACTTAGGGCCAAGAATTAAGTGTGGAAATTTTTCCGCTGAGCCATCGTCAGTATTCAGGGCAGACAAAAGATCAAGGTATATACAAAACTAGCACAGCCACATGGCTGTGGCCGATGAACGCCTAAAAGTATATTTCATTTACAAACAAATGTCAGGTCTATTTCATTTTCATTTGCAAACAAATCCCAGGCCTATTTCATTTACAAACAAATCCTAATTAGAATTTTAAAATGAAATAGTATGTTAATATAATTTCAACTATACAATAACTTCTTGAACGTTACATAACTTCTATACAATAACTTCTTGAACGTTACATAACTTCTATTACTGAGTAGAGCTCCAATATATTATACGGTTTCTGTAGGATTGGGTGCGGGTCCGCCTGTTATATTACAATGCAGCTGTAAATATCCATTGTTGGCAAGCGAACAGAGCAAGCCGAAGAAAACCCAACAGAAAATAATTTCAAAGCGTTTCCATGAGTCCTGAATGAAATTACCTTTTTCATTAGACTGCAACCACAATTCAATAGACGACAACTCTTCCAAGATATAAACCTGTCGTAGGCGATGCCTACAACACTCGAGTTACAGTTTCGATACGCTCATAAGTATTCTCTGTGACTGGTTATTCACATAGAATTAGTATTTCGTTGCTCCAGTTGTTGTAACTCTGCCTGTCTTCTATATCACACGGCAGTTTCACACGGCAGTTAGCAATTAATGAACAATTAAAACCACCAACCTGTTAAGGTGACAGGATCTAACTAATCACAGAATGAAAATAGTTATCAGAAAGGATTACCTTAAGTTTCACTGGCACTAAAGCCCGTAAAGCAGATTAAAGATGAACAGGCACATAAATGGTCCGCTCTTTCCTTCCTTAATCTTGTGGTACGAGGGACAAATAATCCATAGCCATTTAATTAAAAAAAACTGTTCATATATCTCAGTAGTACGTGGTCACCGTTCACATCCCAGCAGTTATACATGCAATCTATTTGAAGTAGTGCATGCTAATCTACTTGTATAGATATTAATTTTTGTTAATCATCTTAACATGGCAATTATATAATTTTACAGTAATTTCTTAATATGATTAAGTAAATGTAAAAAGGTAAACATGTTAACGCATACAATCATAAAGCAAGAAAGTTATGAACAATAAATCCCATTCATTGATTTGAGAGGACTACTAAGAATATGCCAGCATCTTCAATTACTGACATATTAAGATTTAAAATTAAAAGATCATTAAATATGTCCATTACCAATAAATATACTCATTTAGTAGTAATTAGATTATTATTTATTTTCACCCGTTTATATTTCTATTGTTTATCACCGACTCCGTTTGATTTTTCAGGTGGGTGCAGATAGAAAAACGCTTCGCAGGAATGACAGATATTGATTTTAAGAATTACCGGCACAGCTGCCTGAAGAAATTGCTAGTCGCAGCCACCTAGGAAGTATGTTGAGCTGCAAATTCACCATCTCCTACCATGATTCTTCATCCGATTTCCATCGATGGCCGCGACATCGGTCGATCTCTTGATATTGATTTGTATAGGACCGAGTAACTTGGGCACAGGACGCTCTTACGAGCCAATTCTAACTCCTAACATAGATCTAACATACGCCGGTGGGAAATCGATACAAAGCATAACAGCAGAAGCTACGAAGTGGAGAAAAATTCCCCCAAATTGTGATCAATCTACAAATAGGGCGGCGTTTTTGTTTTCAATTTTGCTAAGAGGTCTTACAACTGTTTCTCCCTTCCAAACCGTCGAACCCTCGTCATTCGATCGTCGAATCCTGTACGCGGTCCAACCTTTTGCAGAAAGATCATCCAAGAAATTAATTGGCGTCGCCATCGCAGAAGGTGCAGGCTGGGTGAAGACCGGAATGAAACCAGTTGTCTGGTTCGATGAATGAAACCAGTTGTCAGGTTCGTTGAATGAATGATTGTAGAAAACAAAATGAAATGTCAATGCCAAAAATCCAGTGAAAAATACAGAGAGGTCTGAAGCGACCAAAGACTTGGAGATGCCGTCCATTAAACACAAAAACCAGGGGAAGGATAGAGCTGGCGGGTAGCTTCTACCAGGTGGGTCTCATTCCTGGTGAGCCTACAGCGTTGAACCATATTCACAATACCATATCAACCATGTGGAAATGTTGATTCATAAAGACGAAAATGTAAACTTCCCACAATTTCCGGGTGGATTCGACGATTCTTCTTCTCACATCGTCGTCGTTTTTTTGAAGAACTGCTTTTCGATCATTATTCAAAAAATAACGTCGGTCCAAATTAAGAAACAAGAAAGTGAATGCAACAATTAAAAAAAGTCGACTTTTTTTAATTGTTGCATTCACTTTCTCGTTTCTTCATTTGGATCGACCTTATTTTTTGAAGAATCATCGAAATGCAGTTCTACTTAAAAAACGACGACAATGTTAGAAGAAGTATCGTCGAATCCACCCGGAAATTGTGGGAAGTTTACATTTTCGTCTTTATGGATCAACATTTCCACATGGTTGATATCTATCCTCAGCCCCGCGGGATTTGAATTCAAACAAAATATCACCTAACGGTACACCATCAAGATAGATATCACTTTAATAGTCCACTGCGTTCCACTTACTCTCCGTGTCTTGCCCCACTGCGTTCCACTTACTCTCCGTGTCTTGCCTCTGCCTTTACTCTCCGTTGCTTGCCATGCAAGAATATGCAAAGCAACGTAACAAGCAAGTTAAAAAATAAAATAACGTATCTTGCCATGCAAGAATATGAAAAGTAAAACGTGACAAACAAGTCAAAAATAATAACGTAACAAACAAGTTTTAAAAAGGAAAACGTCACAAACAAGTAATCGGCGTTGAATGAACTGTCCACATTTTCCACCAAATAACTTCAACCCGAGTACCTGAACGTTGTTATAAAAGTATGCTCCCCGAATCCCCAGCAAAGGCAGTGCAACGTGATAAAATTTCTAAGCAGAGAAACTGGATATTGAGGCAAGAACAAGAAGATTTTGAAGAAAAGAACTTGAGCATACAAGAATTTGAGGTGAAGAATCTCGGAACAGAGCTGAAGAGCTTTCGCCATCTTTACGATCTGCGATCAATGGATGAGACGAAGATTAATGAAACGATCTCGAAACTGACCAATGATCCCCGTGAGAATGCCATGGTGCTTCAACAAATAGGTCCATATGATATATGTTTGATGGTGGTTATGATGGGTTGGTAAAGTCTAATCTTGAAGTGGGGATAGAAAAAAGTATCTGGAATTTGAAAAGACTTCTACTGCAGAGAGACGTGTCCGTTGTCGGCGTGCAAGGTATGGGAGGTATCATAAAACAACTATGGTATTGGCTCTATGCAATTATCAAGAAATTAAAGGTAAACTTTAGATCTGACTGCTGCTTATAAGATGCTAAGCAGTTAAAAGATTATTATGTTTATTGTATAATTTTAGTTTCAATATTTCTATTTCATATGAATTATGTGACTGCTGCTTATAAGATGCTAAGCAGTTAAAAGATTATTATGTTTATTGTATAATTTTAGTTTCAATATTTCTATTTCATATGAATTATGTGCATGTTTTTACTGCCAAGTATTTAATAGTATTTTTTTAAAATAATGAATTTAATAAGAATTTGTTTATTATTAATTATGGAATTTTAATTAATTTTTTTTATAAATTATGAAATTATGTATTTAGCCATGTGTTTTTTTATGCATGACAGGTGTTTTCCAAAACAATATCATTTTTCTCACTGTTACACAATCTCCAAATCTAAAGGTAATTTTAGAGACAATGTGGGAGAAGATTGTTCATAACAAGTACCCTAACTTCCAAAATATGGAGGATGCACATATACAACTACAACAACAATTGCAAAGAAAATCCACTCCAACTCTTGTGGTTTTGGATGATGTTTGGTCTGTGGAAAATTTTTGGGAACATTGTTATTTGAAGGGGAAGGGATTCAAGACCTTGGCTCACAACCGTGGATTGTTCTACCATCCTAAGGATGTCTCAACTAGACTTTAAGAATTAAGCCACTATTGGATCACAAAGCCACTGCTCCACATGCCCTTTCTCTTTTCTGCTTTTGGGCTTTTGGGCAAAGATCAATTCCAAGTACTGTAGATGAAAATCTAGTCAAACAGGTATACCTCTTACAATACTTGAATGTTATTTACATTTACAATATATCATTATATTGTGTTTTGCATGAATTTGGTTAGTTTAAGTGATTGAAACATCCACCATCACTCTAAGTACCCTAAAGTACAAAGGTATTATTATAATGGTAAATCAGTTTGATGAGATTTCATTCCACCTTAAAACAAGTTCCTCTAGGGTCAATATTCCAATAAGAGAGATACTACACATATACTCAATAGTACTTTAATAGATTGATTCTTGCACAAAAGAAAGCCTTATATTGATCTCTAAATAAATCCGTAAAAGAAACTTGTGAATGAACTTTAAATTTAGGTAAGAGATTCATGTTTCATCAAAATATTAGTTTCATTTGTTTTCCACCTATAAAATTTTATGTTTTTGATATGTGAATCACAAAAGCAAAATGTAAAGGCCTACCACTTGCTCTAAAGGTGATTGGAAGCTCTTTGCATGGTAAGCCTCGACCATTGTGGGAGAGTGCCAAGAACAAGATTTTAAATGGAGAATCAATATCAAATTATCACAAAGAAGGGATTCATAGATGCTTGGAAAGCAGTATTGATGTCTTGGATGCTAGGAAGCACATGAGTGCTTCTTAGACTTGGGGTTATTTCCAGAGGATAGAAAAATATCTATCACTATATTATTGGACATTTGGGTGTATGTGCGAAAGATGGATTGGAATGATGCTTTTGTCATTTTGTTAGAGCTTGCAAGTAGAAATCTATTGAATTTAACAAGCAATCTCAAGTAAGTGCCTTCTCTCATGTTTGTTGTGCTCAACCTCTTTTTATCTTAGATTCCTATATCTTATATATTGTATTTTTCTTGTAATTTGACCTAGTAGGAGTCAAGCTATCAAATATGGAGGTGCCAATGAGTTGTACTTTTCTCAACATGATGTAATGCGAGACTTGGCTCTATATTTGTCATCTCAAGACAATATAGTTCATAGGAAGAGGTTTCTTATGCCTAAAAAGGAGCACAATTTTCAAGGAAAATGGGAGTTTCTCAAAGATCAAGCATTTCATGCTCAAATAGTTTCGATTCACACAAGTGGGTGATTTTATTAGCTTTCTTGAAGTGTACACACTTATTTCTTTCAAAACATTCGAGTCAAAAGCATTGCATTTGGGCATTGTTGCTTCTTTCCTTTTTGTCGTTATGTTTCATGCTAGCCAATAAGTTCCAATAAGGTATAGGTCATGGATGAGGGTAAGAAACCAAAGAGCTTAGCCAAGAAATCATATGGGGTTGTTTTTACCAAATGGTTGTTTTATAAGTATTTCCTCTTAATTTACTCAATCCAATCACCAAATTTCTTTTAAAAAATTAAGCTAATCATTCCAATTTGTAATATATAATTTTATGTTTTTCCAAATCAATAAAGGTATCAGTGAGGGGCCTTAAAGGATGTCACCACATGTGTTGCTAAAATGAAATTGGTGGCAATCCTTTAATGCCCCTCACCAAAGCTAGTTTCAACAACACTTTTGGTGAGGATGATTAAAGGACTCTCACCAACTTATGAACTAGTTAATATTGCACCCAATATAAAGTTTCTTATCTATCTTTATTTCAAAAATAACACATTCTAATTGTGTTATTTTTGGTTCATGTCATGAGTGAATTTTATTCTATATATACCCATTAGATTATCACTATGTGATTTATATGAACTTATCAGCAACCAATTTCTACCTTAAAACTCTTTACGAGTTCCCTAATGTGCCATGGACATCAATTCATTCCGATTGTCCCTACAAAGGAAGAAAGTTTTTCAATAGATGACATAGAGTCTAGGGTTAAGAAGCTTGCAAATGGGAAAGATATGACATCAAGGATACCACTTGAAATTTTTAAAATCGGTGGGTCAATCCTTATCCCTCACATACACAAGCTCTTCTGAATTTAGCGCAAATACAAGACTTCCTAAACCATGGATGCAAAGCCTAATTGTTTCTATTTTTAAAATGGGGATAGAAACATTCCCTCTAATTATAGGACCATTAAGATTAGCCCAATTTTAGCCAAGCTTTATGGAATTATTTTGAAAAGAAGATTAACCTTGGCTAGAAAGTCACTGTAAAATAGCTAAAGGCTAGGTTGGTTTTAGGAGATATCATTCAACTCAGGACCATCTTGTTACCTTTAGGATCATTAAGTAGGAGTTTCTAAATACTAAAACCAATATTTTTGTTTTTTTGTTGACTTTAGAAAATCTTTGACATGGTTCTAGAAAAACCTTGGAATAGGTTGGAAGAGATAAAAGTGTCTCTTGAGTTGAGGGTTGCTGCAATAAGGATGTATGAGAACATTATTTCTAAGTTTAAAACATTGAGGTATGGTCAAAAGAGATTAACCTGCATTATCAAAGTCAAACAAGGTTGTCCCTGTCCCCACCCTTTTTGGCATATAAGCATTGGATAAGTTAGAAGATTGCTTGGAAAGCAGTTGTGTCGACCCTACTCAATCGGTATAGTCATCAATCTTCTTATTTATGTTGAAGATATCGCTCTTATGGCAAGGAGTCCCCATGATCTTGAAAACCAACTAAGAATCCCTCAAGGACTTTTCTTTAATATGGGTAAGGATCAAGCACACCGATAAGATTAAGGTCAAGATTATTAAATCCATTAAGATCCCTTATGATACCTTGTATATGAAAATAACAACTCTAAGCAAGGGACTTCATACAAATATCTTGAATTCTATATTCACCACAAGCTCAATTGGAATTATAGCATTGGAGAAAAAGGATTATTGGGATGGAAAGCTTCATTATGGGCTTGAAAACAATTGAAATCGCTTTGACCTTGAGTTGGATAAGAAGAAAATCCCTTGAGACTCCTTGTTACACCTCGCTATTATTTATGGATGAAGTTTGGGGTTGTAGTATCTCTCGTGTATCCTGGAGAAAGATAGATAAATACAAAAGAATTTTATAACCCTGTAATCTCAATATGAAAGGAAATAAGGCTCCCATCCCATCCCTCTATTAGAAACAAGCCCTCTCCCCATTGAGAATGGTCTAAGTGACTAGGATACCTAATGTATAAGAATAAGTTAAACAACATGGAAGAATAAAGGCTTCCCAAACTCCGCCTAAAATTGAGTCATAACCACCCATCGACTCAAGTTAGGATGGCATAAAGATGTCCTGGCCTTGATAAATCCATCGGGGAATCATGGAAGACACCCATTTTGTGGAATAAAGATACTATTAAAAAAAATTCAAATCAAAATTTAAGGAGAAAATGTGGTGATAAAGAGTTAGAGGAAAAAGAAATTAAGGTATTATAAGGATGTAATCAACCCTAATCTAGAAGATCGTAATTATCTATTTTTTTCCAAGTGTACGTAAAAAATAAGCATTCCTAAGATAAGAACAAATTCCCTCAATGAAGCTCCATAGTGAAACTGGTGTTGGTCAATTCCTAAAATTCCATGCAATGAGAGTGTGGGTCACATTTGTGACACTAAGAAGGCTGAAGATGAAAAATCATTTCTCTTATATTGTCCAAAGATATACCCATATTAGATCTCATTTCCAAAAATATTTGTCACACCACCAACCTTCCTAACCTCTTTAACTCAACAAAAGTATGGTGATCTTGGAAAGATCTCTTTAATGATTTCGAAAGATAGAAACAAAATTCTAACGAATCACAAGTAATCACTTACCCTCTTACAGTCCGATAGACCAATTCGGTCTTAGTGGATGTTAATAATCATCATCATCAATAATAATAATGTTTTCTCATAATTTATTTTGTAAATATAATCATGATTAAAATAAAAATTAATTAACACATACTATCATCATCATTGTTAGGATCAAAATCAATTAGCACATACTATCATCATAAAAGAATAAATGTAATATATTTATTTTTATATTAAAAAATAATTTCTAAATAATTCAAATTAAAAATATATTTTTTTATTACTTTTTTTTTTTTTTTTTTTTTTTTTTTTATTGTATATTTTTTTTTGTAAATTAGGATGAGAATCCTTCTATTCAATCCAATAAAAAAGTACAAAGTCATACATCGATTTGTCGATGGGAAAAGACCCCTTTATAGACTGCTAAAGACACAAGGAGTGCGTGGGAAAAGAGAGAAGAAACATTACAAGAAAGAGAGAAAGGTCTGGATCATTGTGAAGGCTCCTTTCTTCCTTTTTTCTTATGAACATCAATCCAACCAGAGGAGCTGGTACGCTCACCAACTTTCGTCACCAAAGCTAGATTGTCCGAGGAAATGCCATAATCTTGAGTTGTTGATTCATGGGGATGCTTCTGAGTCCCTGGGGGGAGGGTTGTGGCTATGATTGTGTCATTTGTTTCCTCATTTTCGAGGGGTGGGTGCAAAGGCTTAGTTGTTGGAATTGGAATTAGGACTTCTGAAGCTTCAGGAGTTTGTATGGAAGCTAAGGGATGGTGTTTTGGGTCTGCAACTGGTTGTTGAGAAAATACTGGAGGCTATGAAGGCGATGTAGAAGGCGGAGGAGTTGGTGCATTTTTTTATGCTTCTCGTTGTCAGAGGAAGCGTTTGGGCGGCTTTTGCGAAGTTTTGGGAGTTTCCAACCATTAGCTCTTTTCCATTCTCCAGAGGTTGAGGAAGGGATTAGGGATAGAAGACAAGTTGCCTGGAGGTGCCCTATTTGATGACAAGAGAGGCATATAAAAGCGGTGTTCTCATAATTGACCATATGCATGTAAGGATATTCCTCAGTCCAATCTATAAGAATCCTATCCAGAAGCCCTTGAATCAGGTCAATTTCAACACATATGCAAGCGAAAGTGACGAAACCTTTCGTTATCCTGTCTGTGTCAATATTGATGAACCTACCCAACACATTTCCCAAGGTAGGTAAAAAAACTGGAGTATAAAATGCGTGGGTAGATTGTGTCTTGCGTAGACCGGGTGTAGTCATGGTAGTAATAGTCAGCGGGTTGAATTCAGTGAACCATCTCTGCATGGAGAGACTGGATCTGCCCCACAACCAAGGACCTTGCTCTAGCATGCATTAACATTCGACTTCTGTGGAGAAGTTGACGATGAAGAACCCTTTGGAGCAAAGGAACAAATCATGATCTGACGCCCAAGTTTTGTTAATCCATTCTCTTAGTGTAGGGGCCGAGGGCCATAGTCCATTGAAGCAAAAGATGAGGGATTTTTCCTGGTAGATAAAGTCACATCCATAGACATTGGGATCTTCGACTTCTGTTGCTAGGGGTTCTGCAGACTGCTCCGCAATGAAGGTAGAGCCAAAAATATCATTTTATCTTGAAGTTTCAGCCTTGGACCCCGAAGGAGCGGAGATCCATGTTTTCACAGCATGCTTGTAAAAGCTTGGATGAGTGAAGGAAGGAGCTCCTCCACCTGAGATGAGAAGCTTAGAGAAATGGTTGCATTTTTTAGATTCCCATAGTCACGTAGCATAGAGCCATCCACCAACTGTCATCCTTCAAAGATTAGTCATTGAAAACAAGGCAAAATACCTATAGCCTGGTGAACTTGGGTTTTGAGCTCAAAAAAAAAATCTGAATCTTGGGCCTGCAAACAAAGAGAATATCCAATGATGCTCTTTACAAAAAGAGGGAATCCTACCTCAATAACATAGCTAGCCTCAGCGAGATATTGAGAATGCAGCCTCGATCTTGTATCACCCTTATCTCGGTTCTTGAGACCAAGCGAGGGCTGAGAATCCCCCAAGCGCTGAAGATCCCTGAAGTCTCCGATGGTGGAATGGCTCCCATGCCCTATATCAAGGTTACATTGGCGGCTAGGGTTTAGCACTTACCACGCCCGCAGTCCTTCTCAGCACTTATCTGGGCCCAAATGGCTGGTTCCCACGTTAGGATTTCCTATTATCAAGAAAGAAATGCTACCGCGGTTCTACCGCTAGCTTGCTCGACAAGATAATCTATTTCTTCCCTCCTGGGGGTGATGGAATCTCGATGGAGGCTTCTTCTATGAAGTCCGGCTAATGCTCATTGGGAGCCTTCAGATATGTTGTTGTCAGCGTTTTCCTTGGTTGGGCTCGCCATAACCCTAATCTCGCTCATTGTCGTCGCCTTCCAGAATATAGCATATGTTTTTTTATCCATTGTTAACAAATTTGTGTATATTAAAATGTATTATAGAAATGATAAAAACATAATTTTGAAATTTTTAACTAGTTTTCTACATTTTCTATTTTTATAAAAATTGTGTGAAAAATTACTTTGGAAAACAAATTTGTGTATATTGTGCATCGTAATAAAAATTATAAAAACATAATTTTGAAATCTTTAACTTGTTTTTAGATTTTCATATATATATATATATATATATATATATATTTTATGAAAAATAAATAAAAAAAAAAAAAAAAAAAAAAAATTTTTTTTTAATTTTATAAATAAAAAATATATATATTAAAATAATAAAAATTAACTTTAAATAAAATTCATAAAATTAATTAATATTCCAAATCTTATATATATATATATATATATATATATATATATATATATATCCACTTATTATAAGAGTAATAGCTAAAATTTTATAATTTTATCATTAATTTTACAATATTATTCATAAATTAATTAATATCCTTAAATCTTTTATATATATATATATATATATATATATATATATATCCACTTATTAAAGAGTAATAGCTAAAATTTTATAATTTTATCATTAATTTTACAAGAATAATATTGTTAGGTCATGATTAAAAATTGAGCCTTCCATGCATTAATAGTTCATTCCTTTCCTATATCATTAATTTTACAATAATATTGTTAGATAATGATTAAAAAGGAAGCTTTTCGTGAATTAATACTTCATTCTTCTCATATGCATTGTGATGATTACCCAATCTAGAGACAATAACTTTTTAAAAGATAAATTGAAGAGCCCAGCAGAAACTGGTATCATCCTGGACCGTTTCTGCTTGGAGCCCCACAGCTGAAACTGCCACATCTCTCGCATTGGCCACAAGAATTCTAGTAGCGCCACCACTGTCACAATTCCCCTGGTCTGAACTACTACTCCTCTACCCTTCCTCAACCATAGGGATCCATTGCCAGGTCTTCTAAACCGGCGCCTATGATATCTATAGAGAAAAAACAACCTCGACGGTGATGAAGGGATTGTACAGATAGAAGCATAGCTGGGGAGACCTATGAGCAAAGAAGCCAAAACAAAAACCCTTGTCCTATGAGCATGATAGAATGATATCATTGATCACTACTCATATACCTCATTTGTCCTATGAGCAAAGAAGCCAAAACAAAAACCGAAGTCCTCCTCACTCCCTCGCTTGCTCGATCGAATGATTTCACTGATCACTACCCATCACCCTCCTCCGGTGCTTTGTCTTCATTATTGGTGGTGCTTTTATGACCAACGCCAACATTAAAGAGAGTTTCCCACACCACTTGTCAATATCAGAGATGTCTACTCAACTTAGGGGTATCTGAGACAAACATACACTCCATGGCCCTCCTCCTTTTGGATTTTTGGAGGTCATTGTCTAAACGTTCTATGTTTTGGTTTTTTTGGTCGGAATTCGACGACATAAATATGGATGAAATCGCAATTTCTTGTTGTTTAAATTGCATTTCTAAATGCATAAGTGGATTCAGCGTGCTGGAAACCCCTTGGGTCACTAGGATTATATAGACTTAGCCACTCAAATATGTAGATCCAACACTTTCTCATTGGATTTGAGCAAAATTAAACATAAAATATCCCCGAAAAAGAGCCAAAACATAGAACATTTAGACTATGAATTTTTGGATTTTGCCAAGTCAACCACATTCCCTCGTGGCAACACTAAATCACGCTCTCTCGAGCATCACTTCATCTACCATGTGGCACTCCTCCAACCTCCACTCCAATTGCTTTTCTATTTCTTTCCCTTTTCTATTTTTACCTTCGAGATAAATTAAGAACTTTGAGTGGATCCACATTCCATCGTGACATTCTAATCTCCTAGTAGAGTGTGGCTCAAGGTTATCACTTATGTTTTCTATTTTATTAGCATAACTCATGAATGTGAATGCTAAAGAAGGCTTTCATATAAAGATATTACAATTACAATTACTTTATTTGATAATTGGTCCACTATCTTGATGATGACCTCCTATCATCACTCTCGAATTGGTGATAAATCTGGATGTTTTGAAAAGAGAGGGAGTAAATTTTCATAGGCTCTAGGCTCAAGGACACAAAACATATATAATTTTTTAGAAATTGTAATTAATATGGATATATGAAGAAAAATCCCTAAGATTAAGGGAATGTGCAATAGTAGTGAGGAAAGAAAGTTCCCTTGTTATTTAATAAACATTGTTTGCCCAAAACTTGGTCGTCCAAGACATTGGGTTTGGAAAAACATTTTTTGTCTATCATTCTTGCCAATTTTTTCTCTATATTCCTTTCAAACCTGTAGTATTTTATTGTCTTTGGTTGGTTGACATCTGTCATGACCTTTAGTCATCGTTGGCCTTAAACAAATATGTTGTTCCCTCATTTAGCGAGAAGGCCATTGTCGTCTTCAACCTAGGTAGAGTGAAGGAGTTTTTTCTATTGTCGGGCTTGCTTAGACTCACAAATCTCATGACATTCAATGATTCATTATGTATTTCTTCTTCCACCACTTGAAGAAAATATTCTCACCAGGGAATGTCACTTCCAATGACATCTATGAAATATATGTCATTCTCTACTACAAAACAAGCCAACTAGTTAGCATTCTCTACAACCTCTATCTGCACTCCAAGATCCACAAGACATCGCTAGAAATGAGAGAGTTCTTGTGGATGATTGATCACTCTCTTCAAATTATGCCTCTTTGCTACCCCTCTCACTACCAACAATAAATTGGATTTATGGGCAATAGTGACTCGCCTACGACATGGAGGTCCATGTCTCCTCCTTCCACCAATACTATTCAATACCTCTAGTTTTAACAACAAATTTTCATTTACTTGTATGTATCCATGAGCAAATGGATGTAGGTGAAATAACCTGCACCTACCACGTCTTAGCCCACAAATGATTAGAACTAGGTGCATCACACCCCACTTATGACATATTAGTGTGTTGTATGGATTTTTCACTCCATACTAGCCATGCACATATCCCCTCGAATCTCACTATATCCCCTCGAATCTCACTATATGGAGTTTGAATGATACATGAGCCACCCCAATCCACTTTAGGATGACATGGAGAACCTCCATATACCATTTTAATGATTCACATGTGTTAAAGTTCTCCATTGAGTGTCCCTTCCATGATCTAAATGTGTGTCTTTGGCACATCCTATTTGATGTTTAATGGTACATGGTATTAATATTTCTTAGAAAACACTTTGGTCCATCCTATGTTTCCCCCCAACATGAACTTATTCCCTCATCCTACATGTGTTAGGTTGTTATATTCTTTGCGGTGAAAGAACAATCATATAACTATCTAGTCGAGGTGGATCAACTGGGTGATAAGTCGACCAACGAGTCAAGTCGATGTCAAAGTGTTTGACCGAGAAGTCGAAATTGAAGTGATTGACAACAAGTCAAAAGGTCAACCAATAGGAGGTCGAGTGGTAACTAATTGAAGACCAATTGGGCAATCGACTAGTAACTGATTGAATTCGACTATAACAGAATCTTGAGATTTGCAGGATTAAAGCCAATTATCTGTATGGATCTATAACCATTTTTGGGTGCCATGATTTAGGGTTTCGCCTGCTATAAATCCTATAAATAAGGCACCATGTAATATTGTAATAGTTCATCTTTAGAAGAATCGCGAAGGTCATGTAGATGCAATCTAGATTGGTTGCAAGTTTGTTCTTGTGTAAAGCAAGAGAGTATGATGGTGATTGTGTCTTAGGTGTAGAACAAGGTTAGTCATGTAACTCTTTATTCATTGATTAAATAAGAAAACAAGAGAGAAATATGCTCAAGGAATGTTGGTTTTCTCGTTTGGGTTTCCAAGGTAAAATCTTTGTGTACTATGTGTTTGTCATTTATTTTCTATTTATATATGTCATCGTTTTCCTGGTTGTTTTCTTGTGCATTTTATTTCCTTACAAGTGGTGTCAGAGCGAATCTATGGTGTTGATAAGGTTTGATACAAGTGGTATCAAATCCTATCTAAATTGTTCTATTGCAAGTTGTGTCAAGATGTGTTGAACAAATCTTGGATCTAAGCTAAACCTGTTGAACTTATGCTTATACTGAGAGAAGGGGGTGAATCAATATAAGATACTTTTTACTTTAATTGAGAATTCATCAATCATTCATTAACTTTAAACACTAAATGCATGTAAGCTCAAATCATGGTACATATAATTTAACTTGGAAACCCTTGCGGGAGAAAATCACAAAACCTTATCTTTATAAATGTTTGTAGAAACCAACATATTGTTACAAATATTGTAGGAACCAACCTACTGGAGACACTAATATCCTCGGTTGAGCACCAAATCGATAATATATTGTGTAGGCACCAACTTACTTGAGACTCCAATCTCCTCAGCTGAGCACCAACTCAACAATATATTGTGTAGGCACCAACTTACTCAAGACACCAATCTCCTCAAGTGAGCACCAACTCGGTAAGAACTGTATAGGAACCCTAATATATTCACACATAAAGTACATCTAACTTCACGTACATGCTTCATACTTCATGCATTTCACAACATCATCATACCCTTAACTTATGCTACAATGCCTCTCCTTGCTTCATACCCCAGACATAGATTCAAACCATAGTTAGATTTAGCCTTCCCGCCCTAGAAAAATTCATAGCATTATTCCCATAATATAATCCTAGACTGCAGCATCACAACCTAAAAAAAAACACACTTTACAACATCATATACCTTAGTCCTTTATAACGCACCCTTAAAACTCCAAGAAAACTCCTCTTGCACCTTTAGACCCCAAGAATACTCTTCAACTTCTCTTGCACACCTTAGATCTCTTATGTGCACCTCAGAATTTGTCTTCTTGCTTGGATATTCTTCAAATTTATATATATGTCATGTCTTTATAGTGTTTTTGTGCTCACTTTTAGGGTCAACCTATAAATACGGGTTGGACCGACCTAAACTTGTTGGCTAGGTTGTCTAACAGAAAAAATCATATTTCCTCATACATAAGGAGTTAGAGGTAGTTCCATATATTGTTGGAAATGTCTCAGAATAAGATTTCCAAACATATAACTTATGCTCCCATTTGAGCTAGGCATTTTGAGTAAAAATTCCTTCAAAGATAGGGTATCCAAACTGAGCATAAAAAATCCAAAAACAATATTTCCAACAATCTCCATCTTGCAATATTTATATTGGATGTCTATAGTCTCCCCCTATATTTGACATAAATGACAAACAAATTTCCAACAAAACCTAGGTCTAGTGGGAGTTATTATTCATAGATCTTCAAAGTTGTTCTTGAAACAATTGGCAAGCAGTTCGAGGATAGAGATCAAAAAATTCAATGGCCAGAATTTTGAGCTTTGGAAGCTTAAAAATGAAGATCTCCTTGTAGATCGAGAAAAATGGGAAGTTGTATGCCCAAGAACCATTCTGATGGGTATGTCAAGGGAAGAATGGGAGAAACTCAAAATAAGTGCAAGGAATATGATTCAACTTTGTCTTGCAGAGTCAGTATTGTTGAATGTCTCGGGTGAAAATTCAACAAATATTCATCAATAAAGGAGATGAAGAAGCAATTATCATCCAAGTTAGACATGAAGGATCTTAGTGAAACAAACTTGATTATGGGAATAGATATCAAATGATATCAGACAGTTATAAATAATTGGTTTGAACCAGAGGAAGTACATTGAAACAATCTTGAAGCATTTCAACATGCAGGATTACAAACTGGTCAACATACCAATTCCCGTGGGATCAAAATTAATTGTTGAATAGTGTCTAAAGACATGAGAGGAGATAGAGGGCATGGTAAGTGTTCCCTATTCTAGTTTTGTTGGGAGTCTGATGTATGCGATGGTATGCACTCGACCATAAATTTCTCATGTAGTGGGAGTATTGAGTAGATACATGTCGACACCTCGAGAAGAGCATTGGATAGTTATCAAGAGAGTGTTTAGGTATTTTTGTGGCACACAATATTATGCTATATGCTACCAAGGGAAGCCTAAAGGTGACAATGAAGTAAAAGTACATGGATTTGTCAACAACGAATGGGTTGGACATCTAGACCGACAAAGGCCGGCAAATGGATATGTGTTCAAGATGTTCAATGGAGCAATAAACTAGATGAGTAAGCGGCAGGAAATCAGAACTTTGTCAAGAATAAAAGATGAATACATCGAAGCCACTCATATAAGCAAAGAAGTAGTATGGTTGCATCGACTATGTTCAGGGATGAGGTTTGAGAAAAGAGCTATGAAGATAAATTGTGATAGTTAAAGTGCAATATTTCTGGCAAAGAACCTAGCATACCATTCTAGGATGAAGCATATTGATGTACAATACCATTTTGTGAGAGACATGGTGGAAATAAACAAGGTGTTCTTGGAGAAAGTATACACTTTAAAAAACATTGCAAACTCATTGACCAAGTATGTGAGTGTTGTGAAATTCTCTTGGTGTAGAGAGGCAATGGGCATTGCTCCCCTAGGTCAATGAAAAAATGTTCATGTTCTCCTATATCAACGAAGAATACAACAAGTGGGAGAATATTGGGTTGGTATATTCTTTACAGTGAAGGAAACATCATCCAATTGTATAGTCAAGGTGGATCAACTGGGTGTTAAGTCGACTGGCAATTCAAGTAGAGGTCGAATTTTTTAACCGGGAAGTTGAAGTCAAAGTGATCAAGGGCTAGTCGAAAGGTTAGCCAACATGAGGTCAACAAGAGGTAGAGTGGAAACTGACTGAAGACAGACTTCAAGTCAATTGGTAACTCGTTGAAGTCGACTGTAACATAATCCCAAGATTCGTGGGATTGTACTCAATTGTCTACATGGATCTATAACCACTTTTGGGCACCATGATTTAGGGTTTTTTCTGTTGTAAAACCTATAAATAAGGCACCGTGTAACACTATAATACCCAATCTTTATAAGAATCATGAAGGTCCTATAGATGCAAGCTGAATTGGTTGGATGGTTGTTCTTGTGTAAAGCAAGAGAGTATGATGGTGATTGTGTCTTAGGTGTAGACCAAAGTAGGGATAATGTTTGGGGCTAAATTTCACCCATGGGATAATTTTCCATGCTTTTTCCCAAAAAAATGTTCGTCATTCTAAAAATTATTCACCCAAATTCTATAAGACAAAATTATTTTACCTTAAAAATCACCAAAAATTTATAAAAACTATATAAATCCTTAGAAAATTGAATATTTTAACAAAAATATCGCCAAACATTTATAGTTGACATATAAAGGACCAGTAAGATTCGCCAAGGTTTCTACATTTCAAAAAAAAAATCCATCCTTAAAATTATCCCTAGACCAAGGTTAGTTATGTAACTCTTTATTCATTGAATGAATAAGACAACAAGAGAGCAAGACACTCAAGGAGATTTGGTTTTCCCATTTGGGTTTCCAGGTTAAAATCTATATATACAGTGTGTTTTTCATTTATTTCATGTTTATATATGTCTTCTCTTTCCTGGTTGGTTTAGTGTGGAGTTTATTTCCTTACAACATGTCCATCCCCACCATCATAATTGTGGAAGTCCATTGGTACAAATAAATAGTTGTGATTGCAGATAGTTTGATTGCAATTGCTACACAAACTTCACTAACAACATAACAATGCTCCTTATGCATTTCCTCATCCTATATGTCCAGCCCTCAATTCACTTCGACATCCCCATTCGCCCGTTGAGGGAGTATGTGATGCAGTCACGCTCGCAAGCACGTCTGTTCACAAGATCTTTCCTTCTTTCTCGGCCCGAAGAACTCCAAACGGTTCTTCTATTTCCCTCTCGGGAAATATACACCCATTGCAACTCTCTCACGGGATCTCCCTTTTTCTCTATCGGGAAATTGGACTTCGTGACTTCGCGAGGTCAGTGGCCAAGCGTTGGACTCTCGAATCCCCGAAACCCAATACAAGTCAACGCTGACCCTCTCCTTTACCTTTTCGGTACTTTTCCTATCGCGATATCGGCACTCGCAAGGTTGAACAATTCACTTTCCCGACGCTCGATTACCGATACGCTGAAACTCCGACGCACACGTGAATTCTGAATTTTCAATGCTACCTTCACTCCATCGGCATTTCGGAGTTCGCAATATCGCAAATCCTGATGCGATTGTTTCGGGACTTCTCGCCACGAAACTCTGATAAGGTGTGCCACCTGTCCACTAGCCAACTCCGCTATGGCCCCACACTATCCTTTTGGCTGTCGAGATATCGCGTATCGTGATATCGCAATTCCTGCTGCTATGTTCACGGGACTTCAACCCACGAAACCTCGATGCATGATCCCACGTGTAAATCCGGTGGTCCTTGTGACTCGGATTTATGGTCCTGCCCCTCCTAAGCTCCAAACCTTCAGGGAATACCTGTCGTATCTCCCCTGCTACTCCACGAGATCTAACGGCTCACGGAATTTCATGAATTCCCCTCAGGGAATTTCGACCATCCTCTCCTCCTGATGATTCCCGTAAGATGAACCAAGTATTCCTCCGCGAAAACTTGTTCTCCTACGTGCAAACTTGCAACACTTCCTTGGTGCCTCCAGTCACAACTTCCCTGCACTGTTCTTCAACGAGTTCAAAGGCCTCCTTACAACTCCCAGATTTAAATCCCTTCGATTCCCTCAACGACCTTGAAGGATTTAAACTTCTGGGCTTTCCACGACTCTACGTCTTCTTAGAATCCCTTCCATTCACTTCTTGCGGCAACTTTCAGACACTTCCCAAGTGCTGAGTTTCCTTCGACCCTGCGCACACCTGCAGCAGCAGTCTCTCAATGCTCTGCTCAGAATCACAACTCTGAGGCTTAACTTGGCCTACGCACTCCTTGCATGGCTCCTGTGCCTATCTGCACTTCTGAATGAATGAGAACAAAAGCTAAACTATCTAAGCCTCTGTCAACGCACTCCTTGTGGACACTTCAACTTTACTCCTTGCAGGAATTTTCGCTCAGATAGAGAAACAATTGAAACTCATTCCTACTTCCTTTCAGACTTCAAACACAAACATGAAATCACATACACAGCATAAAAGAAAATGTATAACAGGAAGCAAACATCCATGAGAATATCAATCAGCATCAATACACAGAGAACAACACAAAACCATGAATTTGAATCAACCTCTTCTATTAATTCAAATATCTGTACATGGGTGTTTTTACACAGCTCTCTGCTTCTCTTATGTGTTCTTCATACACAAATGCTCAT
>SNQJ01S0071322.1:17982-38350 GCA_010110895.2 Picea sitchensis | reverse complement strand
ATGTAAATCCCTTCCTTGCAGATAATGTTGCCCAACAACTTGCCTTGAGTCACAACAAACAAGCATTTCTTTAGGTTAAGAGAGATGTCATATGATCTACATCTTTCAAAGAATTTTCTTAAATTATGGATGTGATCCTCCTTTTTTCTTGAATGCACTATAAATTCATCTTGGTAGTCTACCATGAACTTTCCTATCAGTCTATTGAATTCATTATCCATGGATATTTGGAATGTAGCTCCAAAATTCTTCAATTAACCGAAGGGAATTCTAGCATATGCATATGTCTCCCATGGTGTGATAAATGATGTTTTTGATCTATCTTCTTCAGCCACTAAAAATTGATTATATCTAGAGAAATCGTCCAACATAGACATGCATGTCAATCTCGTGACTTGTTGCAGCAGAAACTCCATGTTGGCCAGCAGAAAATTATCTTTTACATGCTCCCTTTGTTATGTTCTCTGAAGTCAACGCACATTCGTATTTCCCCGGTATTCTTCCTAAAAATCACTGGATTTGAAAGCCATTCTGAATGTCTGATGGGATAAATTATCCTTGCTTTCTTCAACTTTTCCAACTCAGTTTTTATCAGAGGCTTTAGCTTGGGATTCATCATTCTTGTTTTTTGTTTCACCGGTTTGGCTTCTTCCCTCAAAGGAATAACATGCTGGAATATTGTTTGGTCATAAACCTTTAAGTCATCATAATTCCAAGAAAACACATCAATACATTCCTTGAATAAGGCGACATATTGATCAACTTCTTTGGGGGTGCAATCGATTCCCAAATTGACATATTTCGGGGACTGGTCCATTCCAATATTGACTTTTCTTATCTCTTGCACCTTTCGAACTGAAACTTCTTCACAAAGATTCTTGGCATGATCGTCTTTTGTGAACAAAGATTCATATTGTATGCAGTCTTTAGGGATGACAATCTCTTTATCATCATCTTCTTCATCACCGTTTAACAAAAAATTCTCCAATTGTTCATCATCGTCAAACACTTGCAAGTACTCAATATTATCGAGCATAGATGGCCTAAAGGCCCTTTCCACCTGGAAAGATGTTTTTCTTAGGATATTGTCTGGATTTGATAATGAATTTGTCAAAGATAGCGAATTGGCCTTATGGTTCTTATCCCTTGGAATGAAAGAAATATTGAAAGAACTGAAAGATTCCATCAGTTCATTCACTCTTTTGAAACACAATTTAAGCCTTTCTTTTTTATTTTTTATATTTGGGTAACTTGGTTGATGACCAAATATGAATATCCAGTCACAATGAGATGTTCTATTTTCATTCCTTGTGCGAGGATCATCCCCTGGATTAACTATTTGTATTATGCCTCGTTATTGGTGCATGGAAACTCTAGTCTTATAGTGTGAGGATGTGTCGTCTTATCTGGACTTATGAGAACAATCCCAACTTCGTTCCCTAATTTAGAGCATGGTCCATCGAATGGCATTCTCCAGTAGCCTTCAAATACACAATCTGAGACCTCCAAGTATTGAACTCATTCTAGGTTTTCGTTCAGCTCCACGTCCAAGATAACATAGTTTATGATCCTGACATCTATGTAGTATTCCATTAATTCATTATACTTCTTCTTGAATGAGAAAGGCTTTCTGGGCTCTTGGGGTACTTTAATCATTGCTCCCTCCTTTCCTGGTAGCATCATACAACTACCGTCATTCATTATATCTATACCGATCATGGAGCTCCAATCTCTTCCTAGCACAACCCCATATGTTGGAGGCAGATCTACCACAATAATATTAAAAACCATGATGATATGGGGAGCTACAGTAATCCATGCATAGAAACACTTGATTTCTCCGTATGCCGACGTTTTTCTCGAATCTATGGCATATATGCTCTCGCCAGTTTCATAATATTTAGTGCATCTCATGCCCAATGCTTCCATGGCCGTGAGTGGCATTATATTATTTTTCGCACCAGTATCAACTAAACAATTATGTAGTGCAACATCATGGTTTTCAATTGAGATGTATAAAGGTGGAATTTTACCTCTCAACTTAGCAGTTGACGAGCTCCAGTTCTGTTTTGGAGTGGTAATGACAACTTCTGTTCTTTCCGATGGATCATCCAACAATTTCAAGATATTCTACCCCTGCTGAGGAATCTTCACCACTTCTGTGAAAGGCAAGGTTATCCTCAGTTTACTTAAGTCCACCATGACATTGTACGTTATTTGAGTTGAGCTTGTCACTAGGGGTTGCCTTGTGGTTCCAATTGTCACCTTCTCATTCGATACTTTTTCACTGTCTTTTTCTTTTTTTGTTTCTTTTTCAGAGTCACCTTTATTCTTTGGTCTATTTACAAATCCTCGTGTCTAGGCGATGTTCTATTGAGAGTTAGGGTCATTGTCACCCTCTCCATATATGTACATGGATGCCTCGCATCCGTCCATATGCACTGTCTCAGAGCATTCATCAGGTAAGTAATAACTTTCTTGCTCAGTCATTTTCTCATCACAAACATCATAAAAAACAATCGCATTTGGAGTGGGTTGTCTGGGAACCCTTGGTCTTGGTGGGTCTTCAATATTCTCTAATTTGACCCTATTTTCGGGGGGAGGGTTCCTCCTTTGTTTGGGAATTGGAATTATTGGGTTTGGCATGTAATTATCTCCCCTTCTCAGCCTAGTTATTTATTTATGCATTTTTTTTATGGTCCTATTCATTTACGCAATATCAATTATCTACTTTGTTTCCTGTGCTACGGCAGGGTTAAATTTTATGTTAGGTATGGTTCCTTTAAAAAATCCTCCTCTCGCCATTTGATTCTGAGATGCTCGAGGTTTAAAATCTTCATTTCTTCTTGAGATGGAAGCTCCTTGATTATCGATATTCAATCCCCCCATCTGTATTTGTACTTTTCCCAATATAATGTCGAGGTCGACGCCTTTTTCAATCATAATTTCTTCCATCTCAGTAGCCTTAGTCATTGCTTCCTCTAGGGTATCCATCTAGGATGTTCTGATAGAATATTTCACATTCGGGGGAATTGCATTCTTATAGCAACCGAGAATGACCGGGTCATTTGGTCTATTGTCTTCTAGGATTCTACTCAAAGTCTTATTGAACCTGAGATTGAAATATCATATCCTTTCATTCTTCCTTAACCAAATCTAGGTGAAGTTTGTGAGGAGGGTATGGTAGGAAATTGGGGGGGGGGGAGGGAACATATTAAGGAACGTAACTTCGAGATCATTAAATGAGGGAATGGATCTACTGGGAAATGTTGTATACTAGTCATAAGCTCTTTTTGATAAAGTTTGCAAAAATAACCTCACCATGACGTCATCATGTTCGAATCGGTGGAAATCACAAACGTCAAGAAATAAATGCAAATGCCTCTTTGCATCAATTGTCCCATGTCTAGAAAATTCCTTCAAGGTTCCCTTAGGGACAACTGGGAGTTCATTTTATTCACCCATGAGATTAAGAGGGGAATATCTCACCCTTTTTCTATTTCCAAACCCTGGGATTCCTTGGTTTCTTGCAACATCTCTTTCACCTCCTTGTCTCTTCTCATGATGTTCGATCTAGGGTTGTTCGTCTCTTACTGCCATTTTTTAGGAGGTTTCAGAATCAGACCTTTAACTTCTAGGGATAGAGGGTTGTTTACTTTTACTTCGGGTGATGGGTCCCTTGTACTCGTCCAACTTCAATATTGACCTTGTTCATGTTCTTCTCTAGCCAATATTTGATTTCTTTGATCTTGTCGTTCTTCTCTCCTTTGTATTCGAAGAATTTATCTTTCTTCTTCTTGGACTAATATTTTCCAGGATCCTTTTAAGTCCTCTCAAGTTTGGGTTGTTGATATTACCAGATTGTATAATTGGTGCAAAATGCTTCGTTGATTATTCAGTCCAATTTCTAAATGGAGCTGGTTACCCTGGGGTAAAGTCATATATTTATTTCAAAACGTTGGGCTAGGTTCTAAATTTTCATCTCATGTCCCTAGTATGGTTGCCAAAATTATTGATGCTTGAATCCATCGAGACCGAAACGACAACCTCACGAGGATGCAAATCTTTCTACGTTTTTATAGAGGTGGTACTCCTTTGTCCGAGATTTATAAAATGTGAGACTTTTAAATAAGTCAGTCAATAAATGAAATAGATATAAAAAAATAATATTTTTTTTTTTTTAAAGAGATTTCCTAAGAATGGACCAGGAAACACACACACATTCATACATTTAAAACAAATAAACATAATTCCTCACATCCATCATAGTAGGGCTAAAGATTTCTGATCTCATAAAAATTAAAAGAAAATGATTTTCATGCATAAGAGAACTTTGATAGAGTGATACATGGGTCTCTCAAATGAAGATAGTGATAGATCAACCTCAAATACTTTATATTAAGAAAACCTGGGTTACAAAGTACAGTGGAGATTGTTCCCAAAATAGTTCTCTTGGAATTTCTAAAAAATATATAGTTCAATACATATTCTTTGAAATTAAAATGTGTTTGCCATAATGACTGGGATTGGGGCTCCCATGGACCATAAAGAAAATATGTATAAGAATGAAGTTCGTAGAAAGAATAAAGTGGGTTGCGGAAGGAAACAAGACCTGGTAAGAAGAAAAAAGAAAATATCAGTCTTTGGTTAAACCTTTCTATTTAAAGAGGTGGAGTAACTGGATGAAGAGCTTGATAAAGACAGAAATATGTGATCAGTATGAACTTACTATGATGGTATCTCATTCTTTGTCACTTTCTCGTTGATTTCCTTTTATGGATTTCCTCAACGGTTATGGGAACTATCTCAACCATCATTTTCCCTTCATTGGTAAGCTTGTTGACAACCTTTTTGAACCACTCCTCGATGTAGCTACTCATTGGTGCCACGTTGATTTCATGCTGGAATTTTATATTGAAGATTTCTCCTTCCAAGCCCCTTAGATCAATAGAAATGTTGCACAATGCTTATTCAATATCTTGATTTTTAATCGAATAATCAACTAGCCATTTTTCCACGTCATCTTCACCATATTCAAGAATTCCATAGAACTTTTCAAATGACAACCCTTTAAAGATCTCAACTTGTTCATCAAATGCTTGTTTGGTTAAAAACAACGAGTTGATTATCGATTTCGGTTCTTGGACTTCATTGGTGCTGCCAGCTAGATCTATCTCAGTTAGATTATTGAATAGTTCCTCTCTTCTAGTTATGGTCTGGCTACATGCTTGAACAATACCATTCATGTTTTTTACCTTTTCTTTCGAGGATGCATTTAATTGTTTTATTCAGTTAGGGGAAGGGAGATCCTCCTCTATTATTCTCAATTTTGTCATATTAGTAACTTTAACACCAAATGGTACAACTACATCGAGGTAGAAACCTTTCTCATTTTTCAATTCTGCTTACAGATATTCAAGAAAAGCATGTGCTCTTGTTTCAAAAGAGACCATACTCTTTGAAATCTCCCACGCCTCTGTTATCAATTCCATTATTTTCTTTATACTCTTTTCCACATAGCCTCGGGCTGATGTGAGAAGGCTTGTTGATCCTTTTAAATTTTCCACAAAGTGTAGTAGAGCTCGATCATTGCTAAAAGACAGCAAGCGTGGACCTTTCTCACCCATACCTTTCCTCTCTTTCTTATGCGACTCATTGGTTTGAGTATTGTCTTCAAGTCAGGTGTCATGAGAAGGGGTGTGAGTGTTATTCATATTCATTCAAGATAGTGTTAATGAAATAACTATTGAAACCAACAACCAATAGATATTCTACAAAAATACCACTAGGGTTGAAGCCTTTTACTTTTTCATCATATTTCAATTTGAGGCTATGGAAGTGGCTTGCAAATTCATCAATCTTGTTCATATTCTTGAATATATTATCCACGATTTTTCAAAGGAAGAGGTATGAATTTATTTGTTCTCTTTTCATGGAAAAATACAACCGATGAGTGTACTTCCTTGCTATCTAAACAACAAACATTATGTCAGATATGTGACATGGAAGGAAGGAAAGATTTTCTTTTGATCCAAAAATCCTTATAGCGTTATAATTTTCCATTTGTTCAAGTATCCCCTTCATATCTAGGGAACTTACTTTCGCTTAGTCACATACACATTTGAGGAAGCGTTTTCTCAAAAACAATTCTTTAAAGGACAAAATCATTAAGACTTCATAAAAATGTTGGGAGGAATTATTACCTCCACAATGCTTGAAACTAAAAGGTTACTGGGTCGAACTCACATTTTACCTTCTTCCAAATAGATAATCTTGGGAACTCACAACAATGTGCTATCATAAAGAACCAAGATGACATAAAAAATTCTATCCTTATTGTATTGCTCCAACTTCGGGAAGAGATTTCAATGAAATCAACTTACCCTAGTCTAAGATGGCTTGTTCCTTGATCGTAAAATAAAGCATGTAAAGAATCATATGGGAGATGTTGGCCATGGTTTTCTGTCATGTTATCCTCGTGAAAATCCATGCAATTTCTCGGAAGGGATTTTTGAATGCGCCAACATGCAATCTTGTGATATCCTCAGGGATGGCAGCTAGTTTCTCTAGGAATTCAGGTAAGAGATCAAGTCCATTATCATTCTTTTTTAAGAACTTCCTATAATCTTCATCTCTGAAGGTGAGTGTTGGCTTGAGGAGCCTCAACATCTTACAAAAAACCTAAGGTGACAAAGAGAAAGGGGAATGGTCCCACAACTGGATGATCATTTGAATGGAATATATCTCTCAGAGCACTAGGTGACCAACTCCTTACAATAAAAAACTTTTGGGACACACCCTATACGCGCAATTCCAGACGTCCAGTTTATTTCCTTCTGGGAAGAAGGGAATGAATAATAGGAATATTTCCTGGACCACTTCGATCCTCGCGATCCTAAAATATTGTTGTATCTCCACAGAATTGTTTCCGACTTGCTTCCATAAGTCGACGAGAGCATTCACTTGCTCCAAATTATGTTAGGAATGAATGTTGGTGGGAGATAATATAATCATCCGTAAATCATGTTTAATGTGCTTTTAATAGGAGGTCTCCTCGAGCCTTTTACTAATTAATAACCATCCCTTCGAACCTATATGATAAGTTATTAGCATTAAAATCATAATAAATGTGCACTAGAAGGAAACCTTGAGGGTGGCCGAGGGGAGGAGGAAATATGTGACTTGATATTTTGGTGAACACAGGAACCCACGATGTTATGAGGCACGGAATTGGCTATGTGTGGGATGACATGACATTCATATGGATTCATGTAGGAAGAATGACATTTAGGTAGTTCGAGGAGTCTGGGGATTGAATGTAGATCGCAGAAATCTTTGGTGCAATATGTCTATCATGGAACATGGGAATATGAAAGCTCGATCTCATCAACCCAAGAACCCATGATAAGTGAAAAATCAACTAAGTATGGAACACCACGACGGTCGATTGGACTCGTGAAGTGAAGTTAGCCAGATAGGCGAGAAAATGTAAGTCCACCAACACGGGAACTTGCAGTCTAAAATGTGACTAAGTGTTAAAACTAGAAAGGGATGGTAAGAGGAAAAAGAGGAAAAAACAAAAATGGGTAAGTGCAAAAGGGGGGAAAGAAATGGAGAAATGAATCCAGGAAAATAGAAAAGGGGCGAATTTTTGAAGCAGGAAATGACCTCAACAATAATTTATCCTTCCATTGGATCAAAACATCCTGGATAGTGTGTTGGTGAAAAGAAGAAACTCACGTTTGTCAAAAACGACCTTAGGATCTAACCAAATGGGACCCTCTTCATCTAATTTTATAAGTATGGCTTGCACTCTACAATTGTACCCAAGCACTTTCATCAAGAAACATACATGAAACATTGGGTGGAGCTTAGAATGGTTATGTAGAGCCAATTTTGATATGTCTTATTTTGAGAAAAAAATGTAGTTAGAGATATAAAAATGAAACACAATGAGATATTGCATGAAAAAAATAACACAATGAACTCGATTATATTAATGAATGGAATACAAAGAGTGTAAAATGAAAATCATACAAACTATATAGAATGTTGGTAGCTTATCTATGAAAGAGAGAGAGATGTGTGGGTTATGCTCATTCCTGAAGCTTTACATCACACTCCATTGCAGTTAAGGACCTCCCTTCACCTTGATTGTATATATGAGAGGGTGAGAGGAGAATAATTCCCATGTGCATGTGGGATAAATTGGTCCTAATTTGTAAAATTCCATATGCATATAAAACACTAGGACTTCCTATGAGTTCACCCATCCAGTGCTACTCTAACCCAAACATGCTTAACTGCAGATTTTTAATGGGACCTGGCACACTAATGCTATAGGAATTATAGTACATTACCTACTGTTCCCCATCAAAAGGTGAATATCATGGTTTTATCAAAACCACAAGATAAAAAATGTTGGTTTAGTGGATAAAGTGGATGACTCTGAGAGATACTCCTAGATCAATCCCTCCCCTTAGGAAGCAATGGTCCCCATTGCATCCAAAGTTCCTAGGAAGATGGGAAACATTTTTTGAATCTGAACTTTGGTGAGACACTTTCCTTGTTAGATAGTTGTCTTGCTTGTACTTGGATTGTGGAAGGATGTCATGAAACTATTGGTGGTAGTGTTGGATCCATTCAAGAAATATGGGATCATGATCTTCCTTGGTCTAAGTTTGGGAGGAATTTGTTGGCGAAGATGTAGAAAGCATAGATATATATGTTGAAGGAAAATCTCCCTAGCGGATAGGTAGATCTCCTCAAAGAGATGACCGTTAACTCTAAGGCCGGAGAAAGTGCTTATCATGGTCATGACTTCCTTTTAGATCTAGGTGGACTAGTGTGAGGAGGAAGGAGAAAAGAAATACATTTTTACCAGTGTTTGTCCCTACACACTCCGAGTTGAGCTGTCTGCTTTCTCCTTGATAAGCCCTATAGACAAAACAAAAGTATGACTACTTCCCTCTGTAAGATTAGTCCAAAATAGGTCTATATACTAAAGAGACAAATTCATGAGATTGAACATGAATTAGAAAAGCAGAACCAAAGAAAATTATATTAGTAGGACAAAACATTGCTACATCCATAGATGGATTACCTTGATTCGTCAAGTCCTCCTTGTCACCCCTTGCTCAAAAGATCCACGATAGAATGATGATAGGTCCTTGATTGCTCCCTATATGAGATCATAGGTCTCTTGCTACCAAATTATCTCTGTTCCAACACCATATAAGATCATATGTTTGGTGTGATTCTCCCTTTTTAGTCCTCTTTCACCATGAGAAGGCTTGCCCATATAACCTTGGGCTTTAACCACTTGAGATATCCTTGGGGAAGTTGGTTGCCTCCTTCCGTTGAGGATCTACCCTAAGATCATGGTTGGACTAGGGATTGAATCCAACTACCTTCCAAGAATGAAAGTATCCTTCCCCCATTCATCTCAGCAACTTAACTCACTCCGGAATGGCCGTGCTCCCTCAAAAGACCATCCGAGCGATGTGGCTCCTAGTAGGCTTAAGGTGACAACCTCCCTAGAACACCGGCTCCCTCGGAATGGCCAAGAAGGTTTATAGCAGCTCTAGACAATGTAAGGGGAGCACCAGCGGCTCCTAGAAGAGGTATGGGGGAGCGCTCTCCTTCAAGCTTGGATTTTTAGTGTTTTCAGATGGAAAAAGGTTCATGAGCCTGTGACTCATTTCTCCTCTTCAAATCAAATGTTTGAGGTGTTTAAAGTGTCCTTCTCATGTCGTTATAGGCACAACAGGCATCATGACAATATTCTTTCTTTAACACTTGCGACACTTGGCACATGTCAAAAGTGCAAAACGACACTTGTATTGATGACACTTGTGACACCCCTATCAAAGTGAGTATTTTTTATGTGTAATAGATTGCCCCAAAGTATGAAGTTAAGAAGGCGAGGCGATAACTGAAATGCTTTGTAGAATTTCGAGCAAGGCCATTGATCGCGAGGAGAACCTGACGAGAGTTGCACACAAACATCCAACAAATATTATGACATGTTTCAAACCCAAGCTGACATACCTATGCTTGGGTGATCAAGACTTACAAGATATGGCATATAAAATACCTTCTTGGATCCATAATTGTATTGATAAAAGGTACAGCCACACCCTTGAAAATACTGCTTGTGGATCTATACTATTATGACTTGTACTGATTGTAGCCACGAAGAGAAGAATACCTGGTGGATCTGAGATGACAAGACATATCCGCGACCAATACAAAGTGGATATATGTCACATTATATGTGTCATTGTTGAAGAGAAACTCCATCGCAACCTTGGAAAGTACATATCAAAGTGATCACTCAACCCAAGATAGCTGCTTATGCGAATCCCCAGATGTAGTGCGAATCTAACCATGCGAATAAGATGTCCCAATGTCGAACATGGAAGAAACCACTTGATTATCCCGGTCAATGATGTAAACCCGTTAACAATGAGGAGATCACCATTAATATCAATGATTCCCAAGGTACTCCTAGTACATTCAATGAATGTGAATGGATGAGCTGAAGTCGAACATCAGGGGAATCATCTGATCGAGAGGTCAATGATGTAAACCATTGTCGAGATGTGGGGAGGCCTACCGATGAGGGATGTAGGTCCCAAGTTACTAACTCGTTTCTAAGTCTAGTCCCTAGATAATGTGTTGGTCGGCGAGGAATATGCTTTCGATAGAAGGAGGCTTTGATGTATCCCCCATCAGCGACCGCGAAGCGGACATAGAGATGTAGTGGTAGATCAAATGAACATGGATTGACACGGGTATTGAGACAATATTTTTGATGGTTGACTCTTGAGGTAGATACTTCCCTTGAACATTGAGGCACAATAAGCGGAAACATGACATGGACCAAAACTTGGCGATGAAGTGGATGATGTGACTTCGTCAAGTGACCCAGAGGAGTGAAAAGAACTCAAAGGATTGGCTCAGGTCTGATGAGGTTTAGTGGATTAAAATGTGTGAAAATACAAAGTTCCATGTTCAGGGAGACTCTAAGAATTACATGGTAATTTCCTCAAAAAGAAATTGCTTGGCTTGCTTCTTTCCAATTTTTCCCCATCTAGTTAGATGAGTACCTCTTTTTAAATTTAACGAGCTCGAGGAGGGATGCTTACATGCTGATAAAACTCACCATGGTGGATTCCTCTTCCTTTGTTTAATGGCCGGAAAGAAATGGGGTTCGATCCCATATGGGCTTGTCGATGTTTGTTTAGCGAGTCCAAAAGGCAAACTTGAAGGTTTTCATGATTATAGAGTACGGAAAAAACTTAAAAGGGAACTCTCTCGGTTCCTTTTTCGTGAAGTAGTCCTATGAGACCCGAAAAAGAGATAAATTTCGCTCCTTGGACATTTTCTTCAAATACTTTAGCAAGAGTGAAAAGAACAAGGTCATTCGGTAATCTTTTCATCTTTAGAGAGTCTAAAGAACTTAAAGATGACTCCAATGTTGTCATTTTCATAATGTTAGTCGCCCGGTAGAAAGAGATAAATTATCACTTGAAGATGCCCTTTCAAACCGTTTAGCGAGTGGGAAAGGAAGAAATCACTTTCGTCAATCTTTCTCATGTTTAGAGAGTCTGAAAGAGCTTAAAAGGAGACTCTAGGGGTTCCTTTTTGGTGTATCCATACAGGTCCGAAGAAGATAAAGTCGTACTGGATGCATTCTCATGTATTCCTGAGCATAGAAAGAACAAAGACTAATTTCGGTATGCCCCGACTTGAAAGCTAGTGGCTTAACTCAAAAATGATCAAAGGACTGGAAACATTCCCTCCAAGATTCAATTCATTCCTTAGAAGCTCACGAGGTCGTCACCAAGTTCTCTAGTGGATGAGAAAAAGGAGAAGGGTGGATGAAAATAAAAGGTTCAAGAGAGGTGATTGTTTAATTTTTTTAACAAGCTTGACATAGGAAAAGTACTCGGGACCTGTTTCATTTTTTAGCGAAGTTGCCCTGAAGAGAAACTATGCTCATGGTTTCTTGATCATGGATTTCCAGAGGACAATGCTCTGGAATGATACCATGTCAAAGGACAAAACTAGGTCATGGATTCCAAAAGATCTTCACTTTGGATGGAAGAGAATCACTGGAAGGAACACATGTCGAGGGTAAGTGGCAGTGAAGTCGAGGCTCCAATAATCCTATAGAAGAAATCACCATGTCCACTACGAGATCCAAAAGCGCATCAGAAGTTGAGGTCATGGAGACAACACCACATAATTGACATGGGGGTGATATGCATATAAGAACCATTTAGGAAGGTAACCAGGTTGGGGCCAATGAATGAAAGTTGATCAATAGTCGCAATTCTTCCATGCATTGAGGAAAGATATCCACCGCGAAAAGAGGTGGATACAAGAGCTTTCATAGCATGAACATAATCCCGCAAGGAGTAAAGAGAAATCCAAGGGGTCTGGGACTACCATGACGCTGATAAAGACAATTTTCTCTCCCAAAGTTATAAGGCGAGGAAGGATCCTAAAAAGGTTGACTCATTCTTCTTTTAAAAGCTAACGGTCACGTGTAGCAAATAGTACGGACAACCCAGCGTGCCAAGCAATATAAGACAAAATACTAATGGATGCACCTCCATCTATCAACATCTGAGGAATGTCGAATACTTGAACACATCATGTCACGGAAAAGTGTGAGGAGAAGGCAGTCTAGTTAGCACTACTCAAAAGGATGGCTTCAATGCACGGAAATTCCACCCGGAGAAGGAGGAATGCCCGGGCAGTAGAGTCACATATTAATGTAAGAAAACATGGGGCGTGTCGGGTTTACTCTCTAGGAGAGTAGGATCGTAGATGATTGATTGGATGGAGTAATGGTGGACTTGGATGAACCACTTGGCACTCTCCGAGAGGAGAGTGGGACTAACCAAGGAAGGAATTGGATAGTCGCACGGCTTCCCTCAATGGAGGAATGGGATCAGCGATGGAGCTGGATCGACCACTTTACGCCTCTTCGGAGGAAAAGAGTGGGGTACAGCCGAAGGGGCCCCGGATGATCGCGACACTCATCAAAGGAGGTGGAATCGACCGATGGAAAAAGAACCGGAGAATGCGACCACTTGGGCACTCTTTAGAGGAAGATTGAGACTGACCGAGGAAGGGACTAAATCAATCACTTTGGCACTCCTCAGCGGAGAATGGGATCGACTCAATAAGCTGGCTGGATTGACCCTTGAGTTTCACTTCTCCAAAGGGAAGAATGGGTTACGGCGGGTGGAAATGGATGCGACGCTTTGGTTTCACTCTTTGATGAAGAGTGGGGATGATTGATAGCGAGCTGAGATTCAACTTCGCGAGTTAAGTGGTTCAATCGAGGAGAAACTAGATTGATCACACGATCAAGCTGGGCCAGGGATGGAGCTGGATTGACTAGTCCATTAACTAATGATGGGTCGGAGGAAAGCTACGATAACCTTTTGGAAGTTGGTTTCCAAAGAAGAAGCCGCGTCCATACGAGGACAAAGGTGAAATAATGATGGCGTTTACATAACATGCAAGGGAACTTGACAATTAGCTTCTTCTTACCAACCTGAACATCACTAGTTTACAGGGTATCATCGACATGACCCGGCCAGGCGATGACATAGGTACCACATTTCTAAGACTGGATGGGCGGAAATCCCTCAAAAGTGGTCCCTTACCCACAAAGGCTGCAAAGGGAATTTGGGTTTTGGATTCTTCTTTTTAATATTGTTGACCTCATCAACGCTCCTAGTACTATTAACGGTAACTAGTTTCTTAGAGACAACATGTGATGTTGTTGGACCTTTTTTTTGGGTTCTTCTTCTTCTTGTCTTTCCATTTCTTCTTCTTTTGATCAAGCTGGCTACTTGCTTTAGAGATTTCACTAGAAGAAGGAGAAATGGAAGAGAGAGATTTCAATGAACAAAGAAATACGAAAAAGTCGACATGAGGTTGATGTGTGGAGTAGTTTATTGACATCAAAAGTAGGTCGCATTTGGCTGTGGGAGATTGGAATCACGGTGGGAACAACAATGGTAATCCAATAGTGAGTCTGGAAGACTTCGGTCTTAACTTGTATATGGAGGACCAAAGTTTCCAAGTGAAAGAAAGGTATAAGGTTCCCCAAAAAAATGGGTTCCTCCATTGGTACTCCCAAGATTCAATACCATTAACTGCTTGAAGTCGACCTAAGGTCCATTAAGTAAAAAAAACAACACACATTATGAATCTGAAGCAATCAATCAAACAAACCTTCCTACGATGAAACCACTAGTTGGTGATGAAATCCAATGTCCGCGAGATCAAAAATAGGAAGAGTGGATGAAGCCGGGTGGATCAGTTACAGCTGACTGCTTAATGGACTTACGCCTTGATGCAAACTTCCACGCAGTAATTGTAGATCTACCCTCCAAGGAGCCCGGTAGCAGAGATTGACCAGCGTGTTCGAATGCAGTGAGACTTCCCTTCACCATCACCTTGTGTGAGACCCTAAAGATTGTGGCTACTAAAGATACCAACTTCGTGAGTGGAAGCCTACGAAGGAGCCTGTCAGCAGTCCGGTGTCCCGGAACATATGCATAGGATAATAAGTCCAAAATCAACTTGAAGAAACCACACATAAACATGGGTATACCTTCAGTGACCCCACAATATATGATCCGACCACTACAAGCAGTTGGGCCATGGAGGGATAATCTTAGTAACTCACCGAATGTGACCTCGTCGCATTAACCCCACGATATTGAGAGGGGGATCCCGACAAGCCAATACGACAATTGGATTTGACTCTCCCCTACACGCCAAGATACTAAGTTTGTTAGATAGCTTTGGAAAGTTATCCTTTCAACCTATTCCAAGCCTACATCTTAAACTAATGTAGGTTTGCTAACAAAGATATAAAAATTACGATAAATTTTAGTTAGCGTTGATTTTAATGGTTGTTTTTACTCGAAGGGTCACGAGTGAAACTTATGGAATGATGAATAAATTCCCAAAATATGCATGAAATATGATAAGCAATCATTTCTTTCAATGAATACCTATTTAAGGGAAGAGGAAGAATGGATTTCACTATCAAACACTTGATGAGGAATGCCCTCAATCAATTTGTTCTCAATCAAATCCAATATAATGCTACAACATTTGAAATGAAAACTAATATAGAAACTAATCATTAAGATGTACTTTTTGTCATTTGCATGCGAATGATAATCAATTCAATGAAAATTTCTCTTGCTAACTACCCTTTCAAATCAAGGAGATTCATACAGAATATGCATATTTCGCACAAACAACACACCTTTTGCAATCAAACAAGAAGAAAATCAAAAGCATAAAAGGAAGGAGAAGAGATTGGACAATATGACCTCAAAGAACCAAATGAAGAGTCCACGGAGACTTCTAATGTGTCCTTCACTAGGTTCACCTTTCGGTCGGAGAGGAGAAAGTAGGGGATCGATTTCAAGCTCTCAACAAAAAACTCAAAAATAATGGAGAATGGCATAAAATCTGAACAACAAGGTGTTTACTTCTTAGGAGGAAGCATGTCAAGGTCAAAGGAAGAATCATTGAATCACAAAAGAGCTCAACAAGTGAAAAAAGCGAGGGTTTGGACCTCTAAAAAATGGAAATTTTAAAGAGATTTTGGGCAAGAAGGGATGGCTACGGTATAAGGGACACTAGAGTGTTATAAATCTCTATCTAACACTTCCAAGGAGTTTTGGAATACGCTAGCATGGAGCGGTAGCGCGGGGCTCAAAAAACTCATATAAATGTCCAAAAACTCAAAATTTTTGTGAATTGGTGAGTGTGATGGAGTGAAGATTCAATCAGAAAATTCAATTGGATATGAAGGGGTGAACAAGGTCGGAAAAAAAAAAAAATCAGATATGAAGGGGTGAACAAGGTCAGAAAAAAACCAAAGGGCAAGACAAGGTCTATGAGGAAGATCAAAACTAAAAGTTTGATTCGAATCTCCCCAGTGGAGTCACCAGTTTCTGTTGAAGGAAAATCTCCCTGTGGACAGGTAGATCTCCTCAAAGAGCTAGACTCTTAACTCTAAGATAGAAAGTGCTTATCATGGTCACTGACTTTCTTTTAGATATAGGTGGACTAGTGTGTGAGGAGGAAGGAGAAAATAAGTACCTTTTACCGGTGTTTGTCCCTACACGCTCCGAGTTAAGCTCCAATCTTTCGCTCCTCGATAAGCCCTGTAGACAAACAAAGTACGACTACTTCCTACTCTATCAAGATTAGTCCAAAATAGGTCTATCTACTAAAGAGACAAATTCATGTGAGATTGAACACGAATTAGAAAGAAACAGGCCAAGCAAATTATATAAATGGGGACAAAACATTGCTTACAGCCATAGATGGATTGCAACAGTTTCGTCAAGTCCTCCTTGTCTACCCCTTTCTCAAAAGATCCATGATCCGAATGATGATAGCTTCATTGATTGCTCCCTATGAGATCATAGGTCTCTTGCTGCCAAGTTATCTCTGTTCCAGCACCACTTATAAGATCATAAGTTTGGTGTGATTCTCCCTTTTTCAGTCCTCTTTCACCATGAGAAAGCTTGCTTATATAGCCTTGGAGAAGCTTTAACCACTTGAGATATCCTTGGGGAAGTTGAGGATTTTCCTCCTTTAGTTGAGGATATTCCCTAATATCATGGCTGGACTAGGGATTCGAATCCAACTGCCTTCCAAGAATGAAAGGATCCTTCCCCCATTCATCTCAACAACTTAACTACTGCTCAGAATAGGCAGCACTCCCTGAAAAGGGCCATCAGAGCGTTGTAGCACTCCCCAGTAGGCTTAAGGGGGGTGATATCACTCCTAAAGACACTAGGGCTCCCTCAGAATGGCCAAAGAAGATTTATAATGCTCCCAGACAGTGTAAGGGGGAGCGCTAGCGCTCCTAGAAGAGGTATAGGGGAGCACTCTCCTTCAAAAGCTTAGTTTTTTGAGTGTTTTCAGATGGCAAAAGGTTCATGAGCCTACTAACTCATTTCTCCTCTTCCAAATCAAATGTTTGAGGTGTTTTAAGTGTCCTTCTCATGTCATTATAGGCACGACATAGGAATCATGACAATATGATTTCTTTAACACTTGCGACACTTGTGAGCAAAGTGCGACACTTGCGGCCCTTGTAATGACGACACCTGCGACACTATCAAAGCAAGTATTTTTTATGTGTAACAATATCAATAGGGGATAATGGTTGGAACCCAAAGTACACCTAAAAAGGGTCGTGTCCAATAGACCTATGCTGAAAAAAAATGGAAGACTCTCGCTATTTGGAAGGGAGAATCTATATATTAGACCATTGGGTAAGGGAGCATTGGGCACTGAGTCAATGGAATGCAGTATGTGATAGTGAAGAGTAACCCACATAGGTGAAGAAGAAATATCTTCGTACTCCTCTACAATCTTGTTGACCTACTTCTACTGGATAGAAAGGTCTTGGGTTGAGGCTGTAGTGGTTGTAGTGACCTTATGTTCACCTTTTTATTGGATCATGAAGAGGGGAAAATGTGTGGTCTGAGAGATTACTTTATGGCACTATTTTTCCAATATCAATGATGTGGCAGTAGTCAAAGGTACCTTTGGTACCCTCCAAAGTTGACCTCCCAGAGTAATGATGACACTGTGGGGTTGAGACTCATAGATAGCGTGATGTTTCCACATATATGGTTGTCCTAAAATAACATCATAGAATTCAAGTGGGGAAACATCACACAATACCTCATCCTTGAAGGGATTGATGTCATAGGACATGAGACACTATTGGTTAATGCAAATATCTCATCCCCGAATCAACCATTTGATGGTGTATGGTTGGTGGTGTGGCATCATTGGAAACTTTAATATCTTGACAACCTCAACTGACATCAGGTTCTTTTGACTCCTGTTGTTAACAATGAATTGCAGTGGGTTCCCCTTTACCCACATTTTCAAGTTGAAGAAGCACTCCCCCTCCTCAGGCTCCTCTGGTTCTTCTGGCTGTATTGTAGTGGCCATGATGGTAGAAGTGGTATCTGCATCGATGATCCGTTTCCATTTATTAGGATTTGAATCAGAGTCCAATTCAGATTTTTATTCTTTTTATTTGAGCTCGACCACCAATGATTGTTTCGAGCAACATTCATCGGTGTTGTGCCAGGGGATTTTGTGGAACTCGCACCACTTTTCAATGTCTTTCTTAAACTTCCCATAACCCTTCTTATCCATTTTCTTGGACATATTTTCTTGGGATTGAATATCCTTGCTTTGTCCTTCATTATGGTTTCCTTTGACATGCTTTTGTTGTGGCATATTTCCAAACCTAAACTCCTTCTTACTCCACTGCTGGAATTTCTACTCAATTTTGACTGCATATCGATAAGCAACTCCCAATGCAGATATTTCCAATAAATCCATCTATGTTTGAATGTACCTGTGCATACCACTACGGTACTTCAAAAACAGGTTCCTCTCAGAGTCTTTGATACCCACATTTGAGTGCAAGGTATGAAAGATGTTAGTGTACTACAACATTGTCTGGTCTCTTTTCTAACACATAATCGTCCATCTCATATATTGGTCATCATAGTTTCCAATAGGGTATAACTCCTCCTTGAGGGAATTTACAAAGGATTCCCAAGTGGTTTCTCTCCCGAATGGTGTAGATTCATCCTTGGTGTACCTCTCCCAGTAACCTTCCCACCAAGTTATGACATGGGGAAGGTCTTTAAGGAGGGTGAAGGTGATATTTTCTCTCTTGAAATATTTTTGGATAGAGTAATAACCTTCTAGTAGATTCAACCATTTTTCTAGAGCATCTACATATAATAGCCTTCAAATAAGGGAATATCAAAATTAACTTGTCCCTTGAAGGGTGTCGCACCTCTAAAATGACTACTTATTGAATATTCCTTGATCGCCATCAATAGTCATCGACGTATTTGAGTGAAGTTGTCCGTCTCATTCCTCTGGCGCACAAGGGATTCCTCGATCAACATCTTGAAAGGATATCCCAATTCATCATCTCTCTTTTATTCCACCATGGGAGATCGATTGGGCTGGAGAAAGTGGTTGTCCTCAAGTGAAACTAGCTCGAGACCCAACTCTCTATACCCAGACCTCATCATGGACATGCTCTAAGAAAGGACAGGGATCAGACTACTTTGATACCACTGATCCAGATTATTTTGAGAACAAAATGAAGGAAGATATATAACAAGGAAACATAAAGAGATATTACAAGAAACACATAAATACAGTGAAATCAGATTTTGTTAATGAATGGAATGCAAAATACTGTAAAACGAAAAGCACACAAACTAGCTAGAATGGAGGTAACTTATCTCTTAAGAGAGAGATGTGTCATCTACACTTATTCACAAGAAGATTTACATCACACTCCATTGCATGCTTAAAGGACCTCCTTCACCTCAATTATGTATGAGAGAGTGAGAAGAGAATAATTCCCATGATGCATGTGGGATAAATTGGTTTAAGTTTACAAAATCCCATAGGCATGTAAAACACTAGGAATTCTCGGAAGGTCACCCATTCCAATACTACTCTAGCCCAAACACACTTAATTGCAGAGTTATAATGGGATCCGGTGCATTAATGTTGTAGACATTAAATTTCATTACAAATGAAGATGTCATTACATTAACAAATTTATCAACTTAACGAGAACCGTGACCTCAAAACGAGAACTCTGGCCCAAAAAACCCATATTTTTGCAAAAAAAACATGAAAATCAACCCCCAAATTGAAAAGTGGTGCTACCAGTAGCACCATGTTTTCAAATGGGGTCAAAATTACAATAGTTTTCAACCATGACCTTCAAAACTCATACAATAACTCAAAAAAACCTTAAAATCAACACCTGAATAAAAAAAAATGATGTTACATAAAACAAAATGTTTTTTTCGAAAAGTTAAAATTATAGCTAATTATGACCTAATTGAAATTGTGGCCTTGACAACAAATCCATATGCAAATAAAAAACCGAAATTTGGATACTAAATGGTCACTTGAAAAAAAAAATTGTAATTTTTTTTTTTAATTTACATTAAAAACCAAATAAAGAGAAAGTAGAAAATATTCGCAATTTTTTTTTAATGAAGAAAAAAGCAGATTTAAAAAAATATNAGTAGCACCATGTTTTCAAATGGGGTCAAAATTACAATAGTTTTCAACCATGACCTTCAAAACTCATACAATAACTCAAAAAAACCTTAAAATCAACACCTGAATAAAAAAAAATGATGTTACATAAAACAAAATGTTTTTTTTGAAAAGTTAAAATTATAGCTAATTATGACCTAATTGAAATTGTGGCCTTGACAACAAATCCATA
>SNQJ01S0071321.1:14167-27262 GCA_010110895.2 Picea sitchensis | reverse complement strand
AAGCTAGGACATGGGCCCTCAACTTTTCCCTTGAAGAAAAAAACAAAAATTTCAAAAGAACTAAAGCTAAGAATAAAAGGCAATGAATGGGCTAGGAAACAATTGCATTTATGACAAGGTGCAACTCGCCCTCTACAAATGCACCCACATGTAAAACTTTACATTTCCCTATTATTACACACACCCCATGCCCAAACACTTACCCCATGCCACCTCATACATTAACATGACTTGGATTAGATCCCACTTGGGAAACACCCCAAACTTAAGGGAGGTTAGCCCAATAGGATACCCTGAGACCTTCTCCAAAGCTAACTTGTCAAATTGCATAACGTATTTGAGCATTTGTCTGGGTTAAGGGGGGCTCGATGCACATGTTTGGGTAATTTAATTATTGGATGTGATTTGCATGTTATGATCCTTGTGACTTATGAACCCCGGGATGGGGTACTTGTTGTTTCTGCAGGACCTTGCCTGGTGGATAGGTACACATGAGGGAATGATTAGCTCGGACCTTCATGAGGGATTAAAGCCTAAAGATGGATGCTACAACCCCAGCCAGAGGTAAGAAGAAACTGAATATTTGCACCGGGAAAAAGAAGGACGTTGCCTTTGGAGGCACCCTACCAGACCTATACCCAGGGGGATCTTGCTCTTCCACATGGATGTTGGCCCTTGAGGGCCCTGGACGTCACCATCATGACCTTGGACGTCATCCAGAGCTAAGGTTTTCATTTTGGAGGTAGTTATGAGCCTGGTGGCACGTTTGGGCATCATCTGGGGCCTCTCAAGGCCAAACGCCCTACATTTTAGACTCAACGTTCCACCTTAGGGCCTCAACGTCACCCTAGAAGGGCATGACGTCACCCTTGGAAATGTCTTTAGGTGCTAATTAATTTTTATTATGTCAAAATTGATTTTATTGTAAATTGGCCAAGTCGGCCTTAATTTTGACCTAAAAATAATTAAAGGTCAAAGTTTTGTATAAATAAACAAAAAGTACATTCATTTTTCATCATAACTCTCCCCTCACAACACGGAGGACTGCAATTTTTTCCCTAATGGCATACTTTGGCTGAAATCTGTGTTATTTTGGAGTTTATGGTGTCTTTTGCTCATGCGCTAGGCTTGGAGGAGCTTGCTTATGATGTTTCTTGGATATTTTGGTGGTAATATCTGCAAACTAGTGTTTTTCATGCTTGATTATTCATGGTGAAGTAAGTAAATGCTGCAATTTGTTTATGCATTAAATGTTTGTAGTCAATTTTACTTATTCATATTAAAGATTATGAAATTGTTTGCTAAGAAACCCTAGGAGAAGGAACATAAGGTATTTCTTCCTTCTTGATCTTGCCACTTATCGTTAAGAACCTTTTATCTAGATTAAGGCTTCTAGAGCCCTAAAGTGCTAGCACTTTATAAGTCCTTTTCTAGAGGCTTGTTGCATAAAACATATTTCAATAGTCTAAGGAAGGATAAATTCGCTAGAGCCTAGAAGAGCCTACTCTCTAGTTGAATTTATCCTTGAAGCCTTGGATCCTTAAAGACTTAAGGAGCTATTCTTTAAGGTTTCACCTCATTTATCTTTAGACAAGTATAATCATTAAATTCTCCAACTTTTTGGCTTCTATCAAAGACTCCATAGACCAAAAGGCACTTGTCTACTTTCTCTTGTGAATGATTGTGACCAAACAACTCTCATACTCTCTTCTTTGAAGCTTCCACTAACTAATGCTAACCCTAGCTTAGCTAAACTAACTAATTGTGTTGTTGTTGTTACAAAAATATTTCTACAACCATAGTAACCTTGTAATTTGTTGCATACACTCAACTAACATTGACATAACATACTCAAAATTTGCTTGTGATAATTATTAAATAATCTACTTGATAAATGCTAAGTTTCCATGATATTTTCTTGTAATTCTGAGCCCTAATTCTTGTTGTTGTTATAAATGTTTGCTACAACCTTTCAAAAGCAACAAATTTTCTTCATAATCTACATTGAATGCTAGCTAAACACTTCTAAAATTGCTTATGATATTTGATTATCATTCTGCCTAGTAAATGGCATCTTTTCATTGTCTTTTCAAGCAATTTTGAGGCATATTTCTCAGTGTTGTATATCTCTCCGATATATCGGATATATCAGATATATCACTGAGATTTACAGAAGGCTGATATATTGTTTGTAATATGTAGCAACACTTTTTGAAACTATCGTGAGTTGATGACAAATATCGGGTTGCTGGCAAAATAGGCAGAAAAGTGCACGTGAAGTGATTTTAAAGGCCACAGGTTGTAAAGGTGTGTATAGGTTGAATGTGTTTAGGCATACACCAGAAGGATTTTCAATTGATTTATTACCATTGGAAATGTCCTGAATCATAAAAAAACATTTCCCAAAAAACAAAAATTACAAATCCAAGCTTCTCATACTTTAAGACACATTTCCCTGTCCTAGTTGCAGTTATTTGCAACACCGGTCCTTGGTATCATCACAATGAACAACCAATGAAATATTCTAAAAACTCGAAGTGAATGCCATTCCTAATAGACGTTGCAATGATTGTATAACCATGTGTAATCTCCATTCATCCATAGAAAAACAAGTTTGTTTACAACTTTTTTCCAGATGCTTGAGACTAGTCAAAAAAATACATGTTTGGACCCTTCCACCTTTGCAAAAGCACGAGAATTGGTTGGCATATATTACATTTTTCTTTCATTGTTATGGGTCAAAAAAAGAAGGGATTGTGACAATTTGAAATCTTGTATCATATTTAAATGCAACCATAAGAAATTATCTGTTGAAAATAAGACTTAGGGGACACAAATTTCATTTTTAATAATAGCTTTCCTTCGAAATTACAAAAGGCAAAGAAGGTAATTTCTATGCATGTGACATAAAAAGACACACTATGGAAATGGTCAAATTCCCTCAACATATTCCACATCAGGCAGTGAAATTTCTTGTTAATAAATTAATAACCAGGTTTAGATTGCTTGGGATGAGTTTCCAAGACACCTGAAACAACATCTTCCACATCAGGTAGTGAAGTTTCATGCCTCACATTTCTCTTGACACACTGTTATAACTTGTAATGAGCCAAGAAAACTTCAAAAGAGTTAAAGCAACTCACAAGTCAATACAATGCTATAATTCTATGATCGAGGTGGATATCAATGGCCACCCACCTTTCCAACTGGCTCAAAATAGTTTTCTGGCAATTTTGGCAATTTACTATTTTTAGCAGTTTTAAATTCTAGGGTTATTTTGAGGGCCTAAATGAAGGTTTTTAGAGATATAGCTTCTCAATGATATCCAAAAGAATAATTGAGCCCCCAAAATGAATCTCCTCGACGATACCTTTCCAACGGGCTATCATACGCCTAAAACAGAGATCGTATGCAAAAGTTACTACCCCGAGAAGCTAATGTACTAACTTACCCAAACGGGGCCCACATGACTTTTGGCGCTTCATATCCTAGGGTTAGGTTTTTGGATGTATAGGGTTTTTGGCATTCATGTTTATTGTAAAAAGGCCTTTAGATCCTCATTGGAATCATCTTCTTGCGAATGAGCACAGTCGTCACATCTCTTCTTAAAGATAATCCGCCACCATTCCAACAAGCTTGTTTCCACTGCATTTTACAGTTTCAGCTTATTTCCTTATTGAATAGAAAACCAATTTTACTGTATCTCTGTTATTTTGTGTTAAGCACCTGTTAATAATCCATAGTCATTTTGTTCTGCTCATAAAATCTGGATTAGTGGTATCAGGGCGGTCTGCTCCTTGCCATCTTAATGCATGTCTCCAACGAGGTTGGAGTACAAAGAGTTGGGTCTCGAGCTTGTTTCTCTTGAGGACAAAATCTCTCGCACACCCAAGTGACCTCTCATGGAAGGAGAAAATAAATATGGCAGGACAGGATATCCTTTCAAACTGTTGATTGAGAAAGCTCTCATGCAACAAAGGAATGAGATGATGGATAGTTTTGCGCAAATCCTTCGATGGCTACCAACATGCGACACATCTTCTTCGAGCGGAGGTGCCGCCCCCTTCAAGGTAAAACTAAACTTCGATATTCCTATATTTGAAGGTCAGATAGACACATATGTTGTAGACAAGTGGTTGAATCTACTAGAAGGGTATTTTTCTGTCCATAACTTTTCGAATAGAGAAAATATTACTTTTGCACTCCTTAAAGTCGTTCCCCATGTCAAATATTGGTGGGAAAATTTATGTGAGCAAAAGGAAACAGAGGAACCCTCATTATTTACAGTCACGACCACCTGGGAATCCTTCAGGGATGCTATTAAGGAACAATACTACCCTGTCGGAAGTTATGACAACTTGTATACCAAATGGACCACACTGCAGCAAGAAAGAGACCAAGCAGTGCCATATTTCACAAATATCTTCCATACCTTGCGCACCAAGCTGGGTATCAAAGATTCTGAGTGACATCTGGTGTTCAAGTATCGCAGTGCTCTACATAGATACATCCAGTCCGAAATGAAATTTATGGACATCTCATCCTTGGGCCCGACTTATCGATATGTCGTCAAAATCGAGCAAAAGCTCAAACAAAAGACCTGACAATTTGGGCCTGGGAACCCCTAAAAAAAAATACAGGAAAGGGTCGCCCCAACCCACAGAACAAATTAATGAGCAAAGATGGACAGTATCAGGACAACTAGTCCAAGCCGCAAGAAAATAAGGACACCGGAAAGACAAAGAAAGATACCGTGAAGTGGTGAAACTTCCATAAGAGCCCTTGGCATAACACTGTTGAATGCCGCTCAAAGAAGTCGTTGGTGGCCAAAGTGAAAGCCTCTGAATTAGATGTGGGTTCTGACTCTGAGCCAGAACCATAAAGGGGAAGACAGATCATTGATGCGGAACCAAGTGCCATCGTTACTACCACCAAGCTCCAGCCCGGTGAACCAAACAAGCCAGAAGAAGGAGAGTGCATATTCCATTCACAGATGTGGGTAAAAGGCACCCCGTTGCACTTCATCATTGATAGCGGTAGCCAGAAGAACCTCATCTCAGCAGAGGTCTTCAAGCGGTTTTCCCTGTCGACAACACTGCACCCACAACCCTACACCATTGGATGGCTCCGCCAAGGAAGTGATCTCCAAGTCAGCCAACCTTATTTATGGAAATATCATGTTTTATATGAGTCTAGTCCTCATAGTGTTATTATTACATTGAACAGGAAATTGTACAGGATACCCGAGGTAGTCCCACCTAGTGTTGTTTCCTTGATATTTGCTAAGCAATGCAGGAAGGTCGTCTCTCAGATGGGGAAATTTGTCTTCTTCGTGATTCACTCTCAGAATAAGTGAAAGATCACAACCACATCCAGGGTCTCTGCGGCTGACCTCTCCACACATCAGAAGTAAGTAGATAAGGTCGTGGAAGAATACTCGTATATCTTCTCCTCACCTACTAGGGTACCTCGGCACTGCTAGGTCAAGCACCCCATCAATTTGACCCCTGGTGCATCGCTGCCCAATGGGCCAGTCTATCAACACTCTCTATTAGAGAATGAGGAGATCAAGCAATAGATCCAAGAACTGCTTCACAAGGGGCACATCCATCCCATCTCATCACCTTGTGGGAGCCCAATCATGCTGGTACAGAAGAAAGATGGAACCTGGCGACTCTGCATTGATTACCGAGCTCTGAATAAAATCAAAGTCAGAAACCAGTACCTGATTCCATGAATTGACGACCTCCTTAATCAACTCACGAGGGCCAAATACTTCAGTAAGATTGATCTAAAGTCTGTCTACCACTAGGTCCTGATAGAACAGAAAGATGTATGGAAGACTTCCCTCAAGTCAAAGGAAGGCATTTTTGAATGGTTGGTCATGCCCTTTGGTTTGAAAAATTCTCCAGCCACTTTCATGAGAATGATGGAAAATATCCTACGACCATTCACCAATACTTTTGTAGTGGTATATCTGGATGACATTCTCATTTACAGCAAGACTTGGGCCGAACACTTGCAGCATATTCAACAGGTTCTGCACACCCTGCGATAGCACAAGCTATATGCTAACTTGGAAAAATGCTCCTTTGGCATGGACAGGGTCCATTACCTGGGCTACATCGTTGATTGACATGGTGTACATGTGGATACAGAAAATATGCAAGTAATCCGTGACTGGCCAGCCCCAACCACACTCACTGAGCTTCAGAGCTTCTTGGGCTTTGCCAATTTTTACCACAGGTTCGTGTTGGGATTCTCCCATATTGCATGGGCCCTCAGCCAAATAACCATGGGTGGTGGTAAGGCGAAATTTGCGTGGGGCCAGTCCCAAAAACAAGCGTTCGATGGTTTGAAGAAACACTTGTGCTCAGCCCCAATAATTTCACTACCAGACCTGCAACAACCCTTTGAGATCAAGACAGATGCTTCAGACTATGTTATGGGCATCGTTCTCACTCAGCACAGCCACCCCGTGGCCTATCATAGTGAGACACTATGAGATGTTGTCCGTAAGTATCCTACTTAAGACAAAGAAACGTAATCCGTTGTGCAAGCCTGCCACTAGTGGAGACATTACATTCTAGGGAAGGAGACAATCATCCACACTGATCATAAGCCACTGTAGTTCATGCAGACACAAGGAAAATTGCAGAATTACTGCAATCAAAAGTGGTCCACATACTTGCATCAATTCCAACTCAACATCAAGTATAAAATAGAAAGCACCAATCACGACGTTGATTGCCTCAGCAGACCACAAGTTGCGACACTCACCACGGTGCTAGACTCTTGCGACCATGAGACCTCTGGATGGCCCCAACTCTATGAGACAGACCCAGACTTCGCCACCAACTACCAAATGTTGGGTGCAAAACCAGTTGTTGATAATTTTCATCTTCATGATGGGTTGTTGTGTCATTTGAACCATATCTATGTTCCATCAAGCGAGTGAGCAAAGCTGAACTGGGAAGCCCACTATAGTCGGGTGACAGGACACTTCGGCGTCGAAAAGACAGTGGCGATGCTACATAAAAATTTATGCTGGCTGAAACTTCGACAGGAGGTCAGGAAGCATATCAGGTCCTGCACTGCCTGTGCTATTGCCAAACCGACCACTGAGAAACAGGGCATGTACACCCCTCTTCCTGTTGATATTATGGTAGTTGTGAGGGGTATTTACCTCCATGTGTAAACCTGACGAGAATATAATATTCCGGGAAGCAAGAAGAAACCCTAATTGATTGGTTAATAACCCTAGAAGACAAGTCGGCTCAAGGGAATGACTTGTCTTAGGCTATTATCCTCCAAGAGAAGAAGTCGGCTAAAGGAAATAATATATAGTAAAGAATTAGTACCCAGAATGAGAAGTCGGCCCAGGCAGTCTGCCAGATTTAGTATAAATACAAGAGGCCAATCTTCATTCTGGAAGGCATTCTCACAACTACAGGAGAAACACTTGTGTGCACTGTAATTGGCCAGTTTGTGCGCAAGTCTGGAGGAGAGTTTTTGTTGCAGCTGCTGCAACTAGAATATTTCCGTTTTGGCTTGGACTATCTCTTGGTTATGGTTTGGAATCTCTGATCAACTCTTGGTACTCTTTCTTGGTGCACTATCCTTGGATAAAGGTTCGCCACCCTTTATTTGGCTATCTAGCCTAGGGTTTCCTTCTGGAATGATTCTCTGTCAAGTTTAAGGTGCTCGAGGGTGGCTTCGGCCTATGGTTGGGTGACAATAGTGATATTGTCTATGGTTAAATGAGAACAATCCATCATATTCTAATAGGTTATGGGCCCACACCTCCTTCATTCAATCTAACCACTAGAAGGGAGCATAACCATAAGGATACTAAGCTTGTTGAAGAACTGTCGCTAGGGTTTCTAGCAGGAGCAGTTACCAAAGCACTACTGCTAGGGTTACTAGTAAGTGTAGATGCAAAAACCCTAACCCTCTCGTTGAGTCACCTTAAGTGAAGGGATTGACCTTATTTATGAATAGACTAGTGTGCACTAGCCTAGCGTATCTCATGGTACTCTCAGCAAACCAAGACGTCAAGTTTGAGTTTTTGGTCAAACCTAGGGTGGACCAAGTCAAAGCAACCATGACTTACTCTATGAAGTCAAAAAACAAGTTAGATGGGGCTTCTAACTTCAGAGCATGGAAGACAAGGATTGATCTCATCCTTTCCAAGAATAAAGTGTTGGATATCATGAAAGGAAATATTGTGGAACCAAAGTTTGAAGAAGGAAAAGAGAAGGAACCGCAGAATGTTGCAGTTATGGAGAAGTTCAAAGACAATGACATCAATGCCATGAGTATCATTGTGTATTCTATAAAATACCACTTGATACCCTACATCTCCCATCTTGATTCGTCTAAGAAGATGTATGATGCCCTAACAAACCTCTTCTTAGTCAGAAACATTGGACAAGTAATGAGTCTGAAGAATGATCTCTGTGACATGAAGATGAATGATGATGACAACATAACATCATACTTTGTGAGGATATCTCAGTTAAGAGATCAACTACAAGCTATTGAAGAGATCATCTCAGAGAAGGAACTGGTAAATATAGTACTCTATGGTCTTCCCAAGACATGGGATGCATTTGCTGCAAGCATGAACACAAGGAAGGAGCATCCTACATTTGAAGAACTTTGGACTTGATGTGCGCAAGAAGAATCAAGGATTAGTGCAAAATAGAAACCTCAAAAGAAATACGTTGATCAATCCTTCACAACAGGATTCAAGAATTTCAAGACCAAAAGGAATTTTAGCTCAAGGAAGAAGCCAAATCAAGAGAAAGATATGTCAGAAACAAAATGCTTCAACTGTCGAAAATATGGTCACTACAAGAATCATTGTCCCGAGCTAAAGAAAAGGAAGGAGACACACGAAGCATCAGTTGTCGAAGAAAAGGAACCTACAAAAAAGACTAAGCAGGATGAAACAAACTTCTTCTTCTAAGACAAGGTGACAATACTCTTCATAGTTCTTGTATATACCATGTTTTATGTACATATCTTGCATATCTATTTTCTATAAGATAACATGTTCCAAGAGAAACTTACCTATGGAAGAACAACAAGATAAGGATTTCTATCACTATGACTACAAGTCAGACAATACACATGAAAGGATGAAGTACATCAACAACCCCTGGTAACAATTCACTTGGAAGTTATTACAAAAATAATAGCTGCAAGATAAGCCAAAATCAGAATCAATCTTGAAGAAACCTAGAACAAGTAAAGACAAAAAGAAGTCAGCAATCAAGAGGTAATTGGAAAAATATTTGTGACACTTTGTAGAAGGCAATAAGGATGTAGACGAAAGCGTGGACTCTCCTAGATGGAGGGAGCCAATTATATATTTCCAAAAGAAGAGCANAGCAATCAAGAGGTAATTGGAAAAATATTTGTGACACTTTGTAGAAGGCAATAAGGATGTAGACGAAAGCGTGGACTCTCCTAGATGGAGGGAGCCAATTATATATTTCCAAAAGAAGAGCATGAAGCAAGGATTAGGAGGGAGATAATCCTAAATTATATGATCCATTGAAGATGATGAAGTATATATCCATGATACCAACCATGAAAAGAAACACGTGTTCTGTTTGACTTTAGAAGAAGTCTTCTTCGAAAAGAAGCCTTAAAGCATCCATGGTTGTCCATCTACATCCATGATACTATGATGAAATAAAGAAGTTGGAATCTTTAGGGCATGGAATCTATAGAAACTCCATGGACCTAAGAGCTAAAGAGAAACATGAGGAAGAACATGAAGATTCCAAGAGAGAAAGAAAAGTCGGAACAACCAGTCATTGTATCAAGGATCACAAGACTACGAGCCTGATCTGAACTCACTAAAAGCAATCAAGAAGAGGAAATGAAAGATGAGATGAAGAAAAATGTATGGAAGACTCATGAATGAAAGCTTTGCGAGATCCATAACTAGAGGTTCTCCCAGATGGAGGGAGAAGACTATAATGATTGCTTGTTTCAGTAAACCAGACATACCTCTACATGAGCCATTATATTGTCCGCAATATCCATGGGTTGGAGTCGAGATCAGATGAATGCAAATATTTTTCTCAAGAATAATTGAACAAAGAGCGTATATAGAGAAACCTCAAGGATTTGAGGTATACCAGAAAGAGACCCTTGTATGCAGATGAAAGAAGATTTTGTATGGACTCAAGACAACTTGGTGCAAAGATTCTCATGCACAACAGAAGCATGGTGAAAACCTTCTATGATAAAAATCAGAATGGTTACTCTGAAGTCCGGGATGATGGATTTCTAATCCATGACAAACTCTCATGACAAAAGAAGTGCCACATGGATATGTTCCAGTTTGAGTCTTGGCACGATGTTATGAGCTAGCAGGAAACAAAATATGAATCCAACAATGATATACTATAATGATCAGAGCTATATGAAGCCTTCAGAAAAACTAGTGTTCTAGAAATACCAAAGTACATTGAGATCAAGCATTACATTCTCCGTGATGAAATCCAGAAAAGAGAAATTGATTCTCCAATATATATCTCCACAGATGAGCAAATAAGCAAACATTTTCGTAAAATCCTTTGTCCAAGATGAAAAAGTTTGCGTACCCAAGCTGGAGCTCATGGAGATGACTTCCTTATTGAAAAAGGAAGAGATGAATCCCAGGTTGGGAGGGACCACTGATGTGTTAATGATTTATGGACAGTCATTTTTCAAGTTCGAAAAAGGGTCCAAGATGAGCAGTTCCTTTCCAGTTTGGAAAGTGGCTTGAGATTTCTGACGGACAAGCATTTTCTAGTTCGGAAAATGGTCCAGATTGAATGATCATTTTCGTAATGAAAATGGTTCAATGGATTATTGATGTACCATAGATAATGATTCCCCTTGTGGTTAACATGGGAAATGGTCTAGGACAATATCTCTTCTTGACGGTCACTCTCAGTAGTGGTCAAGAAGACTATTTCGCCTTGTCGGACAATCATTCTTTCGAAGCTCACAGTTGTGAGCAGTTTCGAAGAATGGTCTATTTTTGGAGGTTGGTGCGGGAAAATCATTTCCTTAGGAAATGCTCCAGACAGTCATTCCCTAGGGCAGATTCATTCTCTCCAGGTTGCACTTTTTTTAGTGCCAGAGGAATGGCCCAAATAGGTGAATGGTCCAGGTTCAGCAATCAGGGACAAGCATTCCCTAGGGCAGACAAATTCTCTCTAGGTTGCACTTTGTTTAGTCCATAAATATCATCGTTGATGTCTCACTCTGTGAGGGCAGATTCTCTTCTAGATCTCATAGATGTGAATGCAAGAATGAACCAGATGATTCAGTTTATATCATAACAAATTTTTCTATGTAGGTTGATATCAGATGATTGTTATGGAGACTATATGTCTATAGACAGTATATGTGTGCTACTATGGTGGATGTGTTCCACTAATTGTGACTATACGTCATTGATCAAGTATCTATGTGTTACTGTGGTGGATGTGTTCCATTGATTGTGACTATACGTCACTAATCAAGTATCTATGTGCTACTTGGTGTGGTAGTGTACCACTTGATTCTAGTTGTGTACTGTTACACATCAAAATTACTCACTTTGATAGTGTCGCAAGTGTCGTCATTACAAAGGTCGTAAGTGTCGCATTTTGCTCACAAGGTCACAAGTGTCGCATGTTGCTCACAAGTGTCGCAAGTGTCAAAGAAAGCATGCTGCCATGATGCATATGACGTGCCTATAACGACATGAGAAGGACACTTGAAACACCTCAAACATTTGATTTGGAAGAGGAGAAATGAGTCAACAGGCTTGCAAACCTTTTGCCATCTGAAAACACTAAAAAAACTAGCTTTTGGAGGAGAGCACTCCCCTATACCTCTTCTGGGAGTGCCAACGCTCCCCCTTACACTGTCGGGGAGCGTTATAAATATCCTCTGGCCCTTTTGAGGGAGTGCTATGGATTTTGAGAGCGTTGGCGCCCCCCTAAAGCCTACTAGGGAGCACTACAATGCTCTGATGGTCCTTTTGAGGGAGCGCTACCTATTCTGGTCAGTTGTTAAGTTGTTGAGATGAATGGGGGAAGGATCCTTTCATTCTTGGAAGGCAGTTGGATTTGAATCCCTAGTCCAGCCATGATCTTAGGGTAGATCCTCAACTGAAGGAGGAAAATCCTCAACTTCCCCAAGGATATCTCAAGGGGTTAAAGCCTCTCCAAGGCTATATAAACATGCTTTCTAATGGTAAAAGGGGACTGGAAAAAGGAGAATCACACCAAACTTATGATCTCATAAGTGGTGTTGGAACAGAGATATTTTGGAAGCAAGAGACCTATGATCTCATAGGGAACAATCGGTGAAGCTATCATCATTCAGATCATGGATATTTTGAGCAAGGGGTGGACAAGGAGGACTTGGCAGAGCTGCTGCAATCAATCCATGGCTGTAAGCAATGTTTTGTCCTCATTAATATAATTTGCTTGGCCTGTTTCTTTCTAATTCGTGTTCAATATCACATGAATTTGTCTCTTAGGTAGATATACCTATTTCGGACTAATCTTGATAGAGTAGGAAGTGGTCGTACTTGTTTGTCTACAGGATCCATCAAGAAGCGAAATATTGGAGCTCAACTCGGAGCGTGCAGGGACAAACACCGGTAAAAGGTACCTCTATTCTCCTTCCTTCTCATGTATTAGTTTGTATAGATTTGAAAGGAAGTCAGTGTCCATGTTAATCACTTTCTGTCTTAGAGTTAAGGGTCTAGCTCTTTGAGGTAATCTACCTATCCGCAGGGAGATTTTCCTACAACATGTACTACTATGGATAGACACAGTTGTACTCTATTGAATGACATTGTTCTGATTTCCTTGAAGACTATCAGTAGTGTTGGAAATTATTATCAGCTAGATGGATGATCAATGGATAGAGATTTCCCAGACGTAAAATGGTCCATGACATATGTCCGGGTTAGAAGAATGGTTCTTGTGTCACTCTGTGGAGTGAGTGACTTATCTAGCATCATGTATGATTACTCAGATGGAGTATGGTTTCGAGAGATGATGCAGTTGATAACACTGATAGTGATCATGA
>SNQJ01S0071321.1:0-12081 GCA_010110895.2 Picea sitchensis | reverse complement strand
CATGGTTGCAGGACTCAAGTGTCTGCAACCATGTAACACCCCATTTCCCCCAATTTGTAATTAATCATAAAATAGGAATTACCATGCTAAGGCATGAGGACAATGTAAATGTATTATTGACTGAGTTGCCAAATAACTGACTGTGGAGATGAATCCTTGAAAGTATCAGCCATGATATCACTAGAGGAAGAATGTGAAAACTATACAAGAGGGTTCATATATCAAATAACCCCAAATCTTCCTTGATAAGGATGAAAAACCTCCTTCGAATCCCAAGGAGAGAAATCAGTTAATGAAGAAAGCACCGGTGGTTGAATTAACAACCACCCCCATGAATGGAAACATTTGTTGTCAGTGTTAGAACCCTATATAATAGGGAATCAGTGTCAATGAACGACCTATTAAGTCCCATGAAACTCGACGAAGAAGGGATTGGAATCCTTCTGATCATAAAGAATTAAGAGAAGCAAAGAAAACACCAGATCAGCCAGAACAGATAAATCATCCAGGATTCGAGGCAATGATTGAGAAAAATCAAGGGACACATGGCAGAGGTTAAACGCAATTTCCTCCAGCTGGTAGCAAGTCTCCAACAACCTCCAGCATCCAAAGACTGCTGCATTCATTAGTTTTTGAGGCCGTTACAGTCTATGTGCCAGAAAAAACTTAACAAACCTCCAGCGTTCAGTGTTTTCGCCAACAAATCATTAAACCTCCTCCAATATGCCAGATGTCAAAGAAAACAGTCACCAAATTCAGTTTTCATTTAGTTTACTGTTGGAGACAAATTTACAGGTGTCAATTGTTGTAACTGATTTTCTATTTTTAGAAAGCAGAGAGGTAGAGCTCGAGTCTTGAAAGGTTGGGGGGTTTGCTTATTATTTATAGACCTGTAAAAGACAGAACAAAGGTTCGACTGGGAAGAATAGTAGAGGGTCGACCTGTGTGAGGTTGTTCGACCTGTGAGTTTCATTGCTGGACTGTGGGTTATGTACGACCAGAAAACCTTTTTCTTCTCTGTAATTTTTAGATGATCAATTCATAAATGAGCATGTTGTTCACAGGATTCCTGTGTGGAAATGTTGGTGGTGTTTTTCTCTGTTAATGTATTTTCCTGTCCTCTTTACAATTTGTTTTCAGTTCTTATTATCAGAAGGAAATTAATAGAAGCAGAATTTATCAGCAGATACTCTTCCTCTCACTTGTGATAATCTTTATGTTTATCTTCTAAAAAGCTAGTTTAGGAATTCTTAGCTGCTCCTTTGCCTGGCTTTTTCCTCCTCTATTTCTTCCTCAAATCGACGCCATCAAAACTTAAATCGATCCAATGTTTCTGCTAACTTGCCCTGTGTAAAATTCTTGTCCAGATCTGAGATGTGAATCACTTTTTAAGCGCAGACCCCATTTTCCCAATGGCCCTCCTTGTTGTCCCAAAACGACCATTTAAAAACCCCAACCCCATACTTTCATTATGTTTATAGCTAGCCTAAAATTCATCCCTTACAAACCAAGTTAAATCTAAAAGAGATATCCCTCTTTGAGTCTTGGAGGGTTATATCCAAGACTCGAAGTGGTTCGAGGTTACCTCCGTAATTGCCTCAGCAATCTTAGGCAAATTACAGAGTGCTAACATTTTTGGTGACTCCACTGGGGAACTTCTCCAGAGCTGCACTTCAAGTTCAGTTTTGACTTCTGATGGTGAACAGAAGCCAAACACAAGAAGGTTGTACCATTCACCTGGCGACTCCATTGTTCAAGACCCCGAGCTTCAAAGTTCACAAGCGACTCTACTGCTGAAGAACCCAGATTTCAAAGCCTTGATGATGCTTCCAGATGACAGGGTATGTGGCAATTCCTACGTATTGTGAAGCCATAGAAGAATGCAGGGGTGAGTTAGTAGATATAAAATTTGATGAAGTTTCGTTAACAGCTGTGTTTCATTGTTGTAAATTGAAAAATTATTCTCATGAAAGTAAAATTTGTGTTCTCGAGCTGTTGGCTGAAAAACTCGAAAGGGATATTGAGATCTTGAATACTCAGATTCAGTCCTACAGTTTCCAACCTCCAAAACAATTTTATGAGAAACTTACGTCTCCTAAACCAAAATATATTGTATCATCTTTCGATTTTCTGATTGACGAATATGTTGTTTGCAAGAATAAGTCTAAAGTTGAACAGTTGCAGTCATGGTCTGATATTGAGGACACGAATGGGAAACTTATCCATGATAAAATTCTAAACGAACACCTGGAGAATCAACAAATAGATCATATATTTATTGACCCAGTTGCAAATTATATGGAGCTCTTTTTCAGTATAACTGTTCGAACATGTTTTTTCTGCAAGGACCCGAGCCAACACCAGTTTCCATTACATATTTCAGTTTTGATTTTCGTCAAGCATGATGAGGAAACCCAATCATGGGATCAACTGCTGGGTTGGCTTCATTGGCACTTTTTCATTACCAGAGTGAAGCAATAACTATTAGCAAAGTAGGGTAGGTAGGAATGCACTAATAAGCTCATCAGGATGAGCACCTTCTTTTTTGTCTCTTCATAGTTTATTTTTAGTTTACAGTTTGGGGGCAACCCAATGATCAGCTGGTCAGCGAAATTCAGAGTTCAGCGATTCTAGACACCTCCTTCGAAGCTATCTTCCCCAGGTGGAGCCTATGTTAGAACCCTATATAATAGGGAATCAGTGTTCTGAATAATATTTATCGTTTTCAGGTATATGTGTTCGCTCATGACGCATGGCGAAGGTGGCGGAAAGCATCCGACATTGACCAAGCATAAGATGAGGTCTTGCGCGCAAGCTTCAAGGCGAATTCCGATGCATTTTTAGCAACAAATTGTGGATTGGTTTGAATGGAAATTTTTTTTTACTCTTGTGGGTCAAATGTAAAGATTGGGTTTATTATGCCTAAGTTGGGTTTTATAATCTATGTTTGGTGAATTTAGCTAAAAAATATGGCCCCTCGGCCTTTGCCTCTATGCGGAGTTTTATGAAAAAAATTAACAAAATTTTTAGCAAAATAATATTGGCTTAGGGCCAATCTCCAAGCCTTCAGAACCAAGAGTCAGCACCATTTCATACACCAACAACCAACACACTATCTAGCGCCAGCGCCAGTGCCTAACTCCAGAGTATAGCCTTGGGCTCATGTCATCGAGTGTATGTTGAAAACATTCACATATACAAAGGCTTTTAAATCCCTTCTCCTCGTGAATGTGGGATAATGCCCTCAGAAAGAAAAAAATATAAAATGCAACTCTAAACCCTCTGCCAGGTGTTTGAACCGGTTTCAAGGCGTCGATTGCAGGGAGCCACGCATCTGCATCAACGACAACACAAAAGATAAATATAAGAGCACTCATCTGAAGCCCTATGGATGGAACAACGGGCAAGGCCAAGGCCCTCTGCCTGATCACATCAGAAAAGAAATCATAGAGCTCGTTTTTCCCGACGATGGCTACAATTATCTTATGCATTTGAGGGAAATTAGGGTTTCCGGAGGGGGTTCTGCCTTTGTTCCCTGCAGGAAACCTAGGTTGGAATCCATACCACCAGATGTCAAGGCTTATGACGCATCTAATCTACAAGCTCCAATCTGTAATGAAGATGACTCAAATTCCAGTGCTCTGTAGGGTGTGAGTTCAAGCACACGTTATATGCGCAATGTTGGGAAAGTTGTTGACCCTGAAGTACTTGCTCAACTTGATATAAGTGATGGTTCTGAGTTTAATTCTGATGTTGAAAACTTGGAAGAGGACTTTGTTGTCCAAGCTAATAAACTGGAAGAAGAGGATGGAGCAACTTCTACTAGATTACCCAAAATTAAGCAAGAACATGTTCATGCCAATAAATCTTTGTGTGTTGGAGACAACAACAATGCAGCTCTGGTTGACAATGCATTGCGATTTCCTACAGGTAAAACCAGAAACGGAGTTTTGGTCGAAAGAATGTAGAGAACTCCCAGACTTCTAGACGAGCAGTTTGAACAGCTTCTTCTTCATGAATATAGTGATGGTGACAGTGATGCTTCTGACATCTGTGATCATGATGAGGTTGGTGCAGGCATTGTTAAACGGGCTTTGAGTTACCCATTGAAATTGATTGCAAAGAACGCTGGAGTGAATGGAAGTGTTGTGGTGGAAAAGGTTCTTTCCAGTGATGATCCCAAATATGGTTACAATGCTGCTATTGTTCAAGGAAAAGAGCTAGCCCGGTTTATTGCTCTGTTTCCAAACCTGGGCATTCTAAATGGTAAAACGAATATTGGCAAGATAAAAGACAATGTAGAGAACAATTCAAAGCATGAAGGCAAAGAACGAGTTCTTCACTCCTGGCATAGTTCTTCATATATTTAAATAGTTGTGTGCAGGCTTGAAGCATATGCATAGCTTTGATCCTCCATATGCACATAATGGTGTGAAGCCAGGAAAGGTGCTGATATAGTTGAATGTGTGATACCATTAGATGCGAGCTGTGAAGACTTTGAGGTAGACAAGAGCCTATCATTTTTTGATGATTATGCGCAGTCATCTCTAGAGAAAGGGGAAAAGACTTATATGCCAGAGAATGAACAGCTGAACATGGGTAAGGTGAATGCTTTCCGTAGTCATTAAGACCAGAATGAAGTTGTTGGTCATTCTTTAAGATTTGAAGCATATGAAATTCCAAAAGTTCCAGAACCAACAAGGGTTGTCCAAGTCTCTGTTTCAGCATCAACTGAATTTGAGGCAATGGCTGAGTCTAGTTATGCAAGAGAAATGCAGCTTGCTGCGCCTGTGTCATCATCAACAGATACAGAGTTTTCTATCACTGATGGTATCAAGCTACGACTGGATGGGGTACAAAAGAAATGGGGTCGACCAACATATACTTCCACTTCAGCAGCATTTCTTTCTCCAGCCAATATAGACAAGTCCGGTAATGGGACACATCTAGGTACACTTGGTAGACCCATCACCCACATTGCATCCAATATTAATCTGTACATGGCATATTCAGAATCATCAGAACCCGTTGATGTAAATAACCAAGATAAAGTTAGTTCTGAGGAGTGAGTGAAAAGGAGCTCTGAGAAACAGACTGAGAGGAATGTTGATGCAGAAACAAAGTCTAAAGGTGACAATGGAGCATCAGTTTCTGTTTTGACTCACTCAGAGGTCAATGAACGACCTATTAAGTCTCATGAAACTCCGCGAAGAAGGGATTGGAACCCTTCTGATCATAAAGCATTAAGAGAAGCAAAGAAAACACCAGATCAGCCATAACAGATAAATCATCCAGGATTCGAGGCAATGATTGAGAAAAATTAGGGGACACATGGCAGAGGTTAAACACAATTTCCTCCAGCTGGCAGCAAGTCTCCAACAACCTCCAACATCCAAATACTGTTGCATTCATTAGTTTTTGAGGCTGTTACAGTCTATGCGCCAGCAAAAACTTAACAAACCTCCAGCGTTCAGTCTTTTCGCCAGCAAATCATTAAACCTCCTCCAATATGCCAGATGTCAAAGCAAACAGTCACCAAATTCAGTTTTCATTTAGTTTACTGTTGGAGACAAATTTACAAGTGTCAATTGTTGTAACTGATTTTCTATTTTTAGAAAGCAGAGAGGTAGAGCTCGAGTCTTGAAAGGCTAGGGGGTTTGCTTATTATTTATAGACCTGTAAAAGACAGAACAAAGGTTCGACTGGGTAGAATAGGAGAGGGTCGACCTGTGTGAGGTTGTTCGACTTGTGAGTTTCATTGTTGGACTGTGGGTTATGTACGACCAGAAAACCTTTTTCTTCTCTGTAATTTTTAGATGATCAATTCAGAAATGAGCATGTTGTTCACAGGATTCCTGTGTGGAAATGTTGGTGGTGTTTTTCTCTGTTAATGTATTTTCCTGTCCTCTTTACAATTTGTTTTCATTTCTTATTATCAGAAGGAAAGTAATAGAAGCATAATTTATCAGCAGATACTCTGCCTCTCAGCTTGTGATAATCTTTATGTTTATCTTCTAAAAAGCTAGTTTAGGAATTCTTAGCTGCTCCTTTGCCTGGATTTTTCCTCCTCTATTTCTTCCTCAAATCAATGCCATCAAAACTTAAATCGATTGAATGTTTCTGCTACCTTGCCCTGTGTAAAAGTCTTGTCCAGATCTGAGATGTGAATCACTTTTTAAGCGCAGACCCCATTTGCCCAATGGCCCTCCTTGTTGTCCCAAAACGACCATTTAAAAACCCCAAACCCATACTTTCATTACATTTATAGCTAGCCTAAAATTCATCCCTTACAAACCAAGTTAAATCTAAAAGAGAGATCCCTCTCTGAGTCTTGGAGGGATAGATCCAAGACTCGAAGTGGTTCGAGGTTACCTCCGTAATTTCCTCAGCAGCGTTAGGCAAATTACAGAGTGCTAACAGTCAGCCCGAAGTACCGTAGTGACCTGTAGAATTGATCTTCCTTCTAACATAAGGAACAAGATAGGTCGACAAAAACCTTCCAGGGTAAGGGGGATATACAAGGGGGAGGAGACACGGGACAGAAGAGCATAAGCTCATAAGGGAGATACTCCAGTGGAATCACGAACGGAAGGTTGTGAGCTTGATGTGGAAGAGCATCTGAGAAACCTCGTCAAGGCCATAACTGAAAGAGAAAGCTCTGAGTTGCAGAGAACAGGACCCGAGCAGAAGCTGGGGCAGAGACATAGCTCCTGAGAACTGTGAGAACTCCCTGGTGATATCATGGCTTGGCACGGGGGTGGCCAGACTTCTAAGAATGAATGCCTCTGAGCCTATGGTTGGGTGGAAGGATGAACACCCACAGTCAGTTGGTTAGCGGCAACCTGTAATAGATAAGCGATTTCCTACCTTGTGTAATTTAGTCGTAACTGTGTATGAAATGGTTATACTGTGTATGTTTCAAGAATTGTACATATTTCTTAATGGATATACTGTATCCCCCTTATTTATGCTTGATTGTATAACTAGGCCAGTAAGAAATTATATGGTTAGGAGATGATTTTATACCCATAAATGCTTGTGTCCTATGGAGGCATAAGACAGAGTCACGAACTGTGTGTTCGTCGACCTCAGATACAGTTTCATGTATGCATGCCAACCCTCCTAATTGTTTAGAGTCCTTGGAGGATGAAGTTTGTTAAGCTCAGGAGAGGTAGTGCAGATTGACACGGGCTCTCTGCGAGGCAAACCGAACCCAAAACTCCCTAAGTCCTAGACAAGCTCAAGAAGGATCGCACCTTTGTGTGCAAGAACCCTGCATGAAGTGTAGAGGTCGAGAAACCCTTTGGAGGTTTCAGAGCATATGAAAGATAAGGAGTGATAGAGATTGTGATCAAAATCATATCTAAACCATTGGTTCAATTCAGGGAAATAGAGGTGAGGATTTCCCCAAAGTCCTGAAGGGAGAATCGTCAATTCACAGGGGAAAATTTGGATCGTTGGAGCCTACGTCCAGATAGGCAGAGAAGAGTGCGCGGGAGAATAGATCTGAACCGTCAGATCGAGCATGAGGGACCGATAGGCATCGGATCCAGAAAAGGCACACGAGGTTTAACCTGGTGCATGCAGGCGAGAGAGGACTTGTCAAAGTCTTGAAAGCATCGGGATCGTCCATCCCAGAGGACGCGTGTCAAAGATCCACATCCATCGGGGATTTGGCACTAGGGAAACGCGAATGAAGACTCTCCCAAATTCTCAAAAAGGAGAAATCCAGGATTTGATCATGACCATTGATCATCCCAAAAAGATCACAATTGTTGATCATGGCTAAAGGTCGTAGTCATCCATCGGAGGGACACGTGGATGCCGGTTGGCGTTTTGGCACCGGGAAATCACAGGAGAAGGCTTCCCCAGACTCTTGATGGGGAGTCGTCGACAATGAATCGTGATCATCGGGTCGTGACAGATATGGACCGTCCATTTGTAGAGGACATGTGGCGAGAGTTAGGAATTTCGTTGACTTGCCACTAAAAGAAGTCAACGGGAGGAGTTTTTAGAACCCGCGAGTTGTGAAATCACAACTTAATCCTAATCGTTGGCTTAAGAGAGATCATAGCCGTTAGATCACGAGGCTTGTGGGTCATCGATCTAACCTAGATCTGGACCGTCCATCAGAGGAGACATGTGGTGAGCGGTCAGAGTTTGGGGAAAGCTCTGAAATCCTGTGGGCCATTGCATCTCGTAGAACAACAAAAGGATTAAGACTGAGTGTCTTTCAACACCCTTAAGCTTAGGAGGGATAGTGACTATCAGATCTAGATCAACGAGGGTCGTTGATCTCATACACAAATTCCCATATCGGGATTCAGGGATTAGAGTGACAAGATATTTGGAATTGTTGCATTGTGAACTCTCGGTTCACGAAACTATGAACAAAACTGGACTGTTGGATCCAAATCATTGAGAATTGTTGGATCTCATACAAGAAATCACATATCAGAGTTTGGGGAATGGAGTGACCAGTGGTTTGGGTTGCTGCATTTTGAACTCTCGGTTATTGAAATCTCGATATGGCCAGGACCATTGGATCAGGGGGAGATTCACAGCCATTGATCTCATCAAAGGTAAGATTTCAGGTTTCGGGGTTTGAAGAGTCGAAAGACTTGACTCTCTTGCATCACTGAGTCGCGAAATGCGAAAGGCGCCTCTTGGCTTGGCCTGTGGTCATAACCAACGATAAATGGAGGTGGATAAGGGAAGAGATAGCCTACGCTAGGCCCCCATAGGAATTCGGGGATTCTATCCCTTGAGGAAGAGCGAAAAAATTATTTTTTCCATAGTGGGTATGTGACAAATTGGTATCAGAGCATGGTTACAACACCTGGCCTGCTTGGGCTCATGTACGAGTTGTGTAAGGAGATATTGTTATCTGCATTTTCTCTTTAAGGAGAAGGAATGCAGAATGAAACTGTAATTTGGGAATTTCTACGGAATTCCAGCAAAGGAATTATATTGTTCCTTTGTCAAAATGATAACTACTCTTATAGAAGTAGGGATGCACTAATCAATATTACTGATAAGACCTGAGTGTGAATAACAGAGGTGAAATAAATTGTGCTATGAAGTTGTGCGAGCTAGAAAAGGGACATGATCTGAGTTGTTCTGTTATAGTGTGACGATGGCTACCTACTAAAGTAGGCAGAGTCTCTTGCAATTGAGATAGTTGGTTAGGTAAGAATTAAGATACTCATGAAGAACTCCTTCATGATTTAGGAAATATGGTAAGGACTAGTAGGATCCTTAGAAAGTTATAATTACTGCATTATTAAAAGACTAAACCCTGAGCATATAACTCCTCACGATTGAGAGGAATGATGAAAATAGGGAGGGTCAGATTACCTGACCTATAATGGTTAGAATCGACAACAAGGATAATCTGTTTAAACAAGATTAAGAGGATTCCTTTGGGACTGTTGCTAATTCCCAAGAGTGACCCTTGTTGGTTGTTCCCATAAAGAGAGGGTAGCATCCGTATGAGTTATGACTATGAGATTAGTCCTCTAAGTAACTTAAAAGCTCAGAAGAGAGAGCGGGGAAATTTTGTATGTCGAACATGCGTATATAATAAAGCTTGTGTTAAATTTTGAAAACTCTGGAGGTTGAGCGCAGAGTATACTAGGAAGAGTAGTGGTTTTGAATCTCAAGAGGAAACACTTAGAAAAAGTTTCTAAGTTTCGAAGAGTTGAAGCGTTCAAAGGTGAAGCGCAAAAAATTGAAGTTCGAAGAAAGAACAAGTACGGAGGATTGAGCGAGAGAAAACCTTTAGAAAAGAATTTTGAAGATTGGATAAGATCGAGAGTCAAGATCCATTCAGAAAGAGCCGAAATGTTTCAAGTTGTTCGATCTTGGAGAAGTAGCGCACTGGTTAGTTGTGAGGAGATACCAGAATTTCGCAAAAACCAAATGGCTTGGAAGAAGCAAGGAGAAATTCACGAAAAGATCATAGACATTGATCAAGGAGCGATCTGGACCATTAATCGTCCAGAGAGAATTTCGCAATTTTGAGGATCGGGAGAATGGAGGTGAAAGGTATTTCGAATTCGCGACACGTGAAATCCCAAAATCTCGATACACGAAACCCCAATGAGATCTGAGCTGTCAAATCGTGGAGGAATCAGGACTGTCAGATTGAGAACTCCGAAATTTCACAATTTCGGGGATCGAAGGATTCGAGGTGCTTCATAAAAAAAGTACCGAAGTCGTGAAACGTGAAATCACGACATAATCACAACTGTTGGTTGGAGAGTTGTTGGTGATCGTTGATCTGATCCGAAATCTCAGCATTTCGGGTATCGAGAGTTTGAAGGACGAAGACTCGATTGACTCATATCGCCGATACGTGAAATCGCGACGCACATTTTTGGGTTAGTGTGTTGTAACACTCTTTCATTTGAAGCTGTAATGCTCTGATACCATTTTGTAACACTCTTTTATTTGAAGCTATAACGCTCTGATACCAAACTGTAACGCCCCCTTTCCATCAGTCGGGCAGGCGTTACTTCGCGGAATAACAATCTCATGCTTAATTATATATATATGACATGCATTTAAGCAAATGAATCACACTTAAACTCAGAGTAAGCATAAGAATTACTACTATTATAAATAATCAATGGTTTTTACATTAATTCATATGCACAGCAGAATACATGATAATTATAAATACACAGACATGCAGAAACATAATTAAAACATCATCTGGTACTTATCTTTGAAACAGTGGTAATTCCACCAACCAGGTGTAGGCCTTCCATGAACCTCTCAGCCTTAGACCACACTGCTCATTAAGCTCAGTAGTAGGTCACCCCTGAGCTGGGACTAAGCTCCACCCCAAGGCAAGGAATCCTAGGCTAGGATGAGGTTATAGGTAAAACACACAGTCACAAGTAAGGAAGTCTCTCCCAGGAACCGCTCATACTCACTTCCCACAGACTCTCCTTCCCCACATGCCTGCTCCACCCCAGGAGTATACACCTTCTCTGTCACCTAGACAGTCCTTCGCCTGCTAAATTCCCTTGCCTTGGGTTTCAGCAACAGACCGGACCAGAAGTCTCTTAGCTCTGTGGCAGCTACAGGGTTCCTTCTAGGAGTTCTCTCCTTCCTCTGCGCACTCTCTCACCTAGAGAGAGTTGCTCATAGGCCAAGCAACCTGTTCTTCCAACTTCAATCATCTCTCTCACCTGGAGAGAGTCACTCACAGGCCAAGCAACCTATTCTTCCAACTTCAATCGCCTCTCTCACCTGGAGAGAGTGTTGTACAAAATGGCCAACAAGCCACATGCAGTCCAACACTACATGGCTACAACAACCAATGGGGAAAACAAACACGGGATTTTCAACAGGATTAGAAATGACAGGATGGTCTTGCGATTATGGCTTGGGGACAAATATTCCACACATAGGCTCGATCTGTTCAGACAGAGGGTGTCTCGGCTTTCCAGAAATCAACACAGGTTATCCCCGAAATCAACGCAGACTTTATCCCACAGTTTCATAATTGCACCAGGTCTCATGAAGAGGTTAGATCAGTTCACGCTCAGACGGTCAGGTAGAATCGAGGAGGAATCCCCACCATGGCTCATCTCAACCGTTTTATTTGCATGGGATTGGGTTGACACTTGTCACCCGTGAAGTTGCATGATTCCATCAGTGTGCATTCCTTCCACCGTTTTGGAAGTCACATGTCAATCCAAAAGAACTTAGGATAAAACATAATACTCACATGTCTTTTGGAATAATATTAAAATATTATTCCCCAAGGACTTAAGTCCCTAGGCTCAACACTTAGCCCCTAGGCTCCACACTTAGCCCCCTTTTCCCACCTTCCAGCCCCTAATCCCTTGCCCACTCTATGGAAGCTTAGTCCCCCATCACTCATTCATCGTGGTCGGTCTACATGTGGCAGTGTTTATATTTTTATTAATAATGTGCATAGATACATGTACAAAATCAAGCTCTTGGCCTTCAACACTTAGGCTCTCTGGCCTAATAATCACATAAGCCCACCAACTTATATAAACTTGGCTCACCAGCCTATAAGACATTTTTACAACTCATTTCGTA
>SNQJ01S0071320.1:3871-33262 GCA_010110895.2 Picea sitchensis | reverse complement strand
AAACAACAAGGAAGGGGTCAAGGAACTCTTCCCTTGTCCAACTCCTTCTACACATCCCTAGACTTTTAGTCCAACTAAGTTATTTTCCAAGGCCTCATTGCCTTTACTTATCACAGCTTAACCAAGACTATTCATTCAAACTTACTTATTTATTTATTTTCCTTTTTCCAATTGTGCTTGTTTCCACAGCTTCTCTTCTAAGGCTTACAACTCTGTTAAACAATTCAGAGTTTTTAGGGTGAGAAAATTATTCCCCCTTTTCTCCTTCTTTTCTTATGAAATCTACTCCTTGTTGGGATCTTCCTACTCTTTTCCTTGAGCAGCCTTGGTTAGGATCACCCTAACCTTTTGGATACGACAGCATGCTCCAGTAGCAAACTTTTTTTTTTGTTCATAATGAATCATGAACCTGTGCATTCTGCACATTGCCATTCAGTTATCAAAATGGTTAACATTGATTTGTTGTCCTTCCATTCATGCATTATATTTTGAAATGTAATCCAAGATTCTTAGGTATATATGTATATAGGCTTGCATCCCACCGCTCATTTCTTAGCAGTCATTAGGGTTGTGACTATGTTCTCTTGGCAGGGTCTTTACACAATTATTTCACAGGGAACTCCTTCAGCATGGAACTTCCTTATTGCATATCCATCACTATCTTTGATGGCCTCAACCTTGAGTTGGCTTCAACTTTACCACTTTATTTGTTTACTAAATACTCCATAAGGAATATAAACATGCATTCCTATGATGTATTCCAAATACACATTAAAAGCATGTCCTTTATGTTATCAACTTGCTTTCAGACTGTGCTTCCATGCACTTAATCACATGCTTTAGCATGTTGTGTGTGTGCCCACCTTAGGCACCATTTACAATTTCATTTCCATATAGATTGAAAATTATTTAGTTCATGATTGTTCACAATCATTTACATGTGTTCCTCAAAATCATATTCATGTTGTCTTTTATCATGACAGCAGAGCATCCTTTCTCATTTACTCTTTCATCTATTTATACTAGATTTTCCTGAGGGAATGGAACACATTCCCCTCAAGCTATTATTCAAAACAAAACTTTCATGACTCATCATAATAGAGTCAGCCATGCATCCATGGTATTCATTGAATCTTGGCAAGTGAAATTCACTCCTTACATTTCACTCATTTAGGTAGTCACATCGTGCCTTTAGTATACATATACTCTTACAGCATACATGTGCATCACTTGCACCTTTAATATCATTCATTCATATCTATTTGGTCTTAAGATCAATATTCATATCAAGAAACATCACAATGCATTAAATCCATGCACTCAAGAATATACAATCATAGCCAAACATTCATCCTGCAATCTCATTGCTTGCACCTTTTCCATGTCAATCATACACATGGACATATCAGACTTCCAGATCCTCCTCCAAAGGATCTTGTTTCCATTCTTATGACAAGTCTCATAGAGATACTCAACACTGAGCTTCCCTCTCTGTTGAGAGATTGCATTCATTCACATGATATCCACATGGAAAGTTTAACAGACATAATCATAACTATGCCTCCCTTTCCATACGAAACAATACATCTTATCAAGCTTCGTTTTCATGCCTCAAACCATTTTTGGTTAAAAAACATTTTTATCAAGGGAATCCTTTTCTATATTCCCTCTCACTACTACTTGAGCATATAAAGCCATACCTTATATGGATACCATCCACCTCTGGATGTCAACCTGACCCGTTGGTCATCTAGAAGTGCCCCAACACTTCCTTTACAACATTCAGGATCAACATTTCATTAACCATTTTACCCCATTTATAATGAATTTTAATGTCTAATAACATTTGGAATAATTCCTTAAATCCCACATACAATTTTGAAGTATGTTACTTACTAAGTATTTTAATACATAACTCCAGAGCATCTTTAGATTATAATTAGTCTTGGGCACAAAGTCCGTCTCCTTCTTTTTTTAATTTTTGTAGAGATTCATGTTGTTTCTGTCTATCTTCATCAAAAAACAGAAGATAGGTTGTACATGTAGATCAGCCCCAACCATTATACCCAGAATTATTCCTTCTATTCAAAAACAGTCAGGGATGGAGGTCACTCTCCTCATCCCATAGGAATTATGAAAGATTAGTTTTCTATCCACCAAACAAGGGAGTCTATTGTGATTTCTCACTCAATCACCCATATTTTTGCAGCTTCATTTATCAGGTTGATTATAAAAATGCTAGTCAACAATTCCTATACCTAGAAACAAATTTGTTTCTCAGTTCCCTTCAGAACCAGAGAGTTTCACATGTTCTCCCTCTTCAGAAAATGGTCACCAGACCCATTCCTTTTTCTTCCTCAACATCATCAGCATTTTAATTATGCTGCTATAGTTAGATCATCATTAACCATATGATCCATGACATCACCATATTTTGCATCCAATGGTAGACTATAATAATTATATATGCATGTTACATGCATGCTCTATCTTTGCGATATGCATTTCAGCATATCTTTGTGCACCAAGCATTGTACCCATGTCTGCAGTGCACACAAGTTCCACTTAATTACCTTTTGCATTTTCATGCATAGACCTACCCTTAGTTAATAGGGATTTACACTGCTTTAGCACAAACACGAGCCTTTGAACTTGCTCATGTCATTCCACTTCTTCCATGAGGTGCATTCTCAGTCCACATGACTTCTTTTATTTTACAAGGAGGGATTACCCCAGTAAGAATTTTTTCAGTTATGACAGGTCAAGTAAGTTGATCTCACCTACTTCCATAAGGCCTCTAGACATGGAGGATTGTACTCCCAATGCCAAATCCTTCATTTAATCAACACTTTCAATTAACATAGGCTTCATTAAGCCCACTTTTGGGAAAATCCTGCTACCTATTCCGTCAATTTTCCTTCTGGACTTAAGTATTCCTTAAAACAAGTTTATGCCATTTGCATCCAAGTTTTATTATTAATGCCCCTCGACATAATCCCACTTTTCTAGCTCTATCTATCATTTCCCAAAATAAATTATAGGCTTCTTATTCCATAGTCTAGCATGATTCAATCTTGTTGGGTAAAATCCAAACTGAATTTTAATTTGCATCCTTCTCCTCAAGGAACTTATGCAGATAATTTGCATACAACAATGATACTCTCAACAAGCTCATATTAGCCTTGGTAAACTAGTCTTGTGATTGTTCTCCAACCCATATAAACGTGTGTTTGAATCATGCTCTGCTAGATAGGGTAGGGTAGGGTTCCCTCTCCCTTAAAGTTTTCTAAGAAAGATAAATCACTTGACGCTTTCATGAGCCCAAGTAGGCCAAGTGTTGTTGCCCGCTCTAATACCACTTTGTAACACACCCAACCCATTAGGTATCCTTTTAAGGGATGGGGCATAAAAATTTCACTTTTCTCAATCATCTCGAATCCATGAAACTAGGATTACATCGCCTTTGATTCGACGATGGTTTTCCAACACTATAAATTTTGTCCAAATCTGAGTTCTGGAACACAAGTTATGGTCCTTCAAAGTTATTTAGGCCTTTATTGACTAAGGTCTTTCATCGCCATGTGGCACCGACATGGTTACCTATCACCTGGCATGCCACCTCGTCATAGCATACAAAGACTCGGTCAACTAGGGGTGGACGCTTGTCTAGATCTTATTCGCCTATTAATTTAATTAAATATATCAAAGGAGAACTTAGGATTATTAAGTTCGATAAACTCCTAAGTCTCTAGACTTCAGCGAGGTTCATCATCGTGTTGTTATGAACATACCCCCAAAACTCCCAAATGTCGAAGTTGCGGAGCAGGTTCCACCTGTATTATGCCTTTATGCAAATACAAGTAATTACATTACCCCACAATATAATTAATTATGTTTAATGTTTATTATAACATTGGAGTATGGGAAGGTAGGTTCGAGCCTTTTTCCATTTTAACTTGTTTTTTCGATCACCCTAATCATCTGGAGTCCTAAATCTCCAGACTCTCAGAGAGTTTGCACTTACACGTGAATGCGCATTAAATACTTGAATACGGACGGGTAGGTCAGGTCCTTCGGCCATTTTAGCCCAATCATTCCATCACTCAAAACACTCTAGATTCACGAAGTTTCAAACTTTAGTCAACCATTAGATCAAGCGGCCAAGATCCACGAGGCACACATTTGGCAAAAGACAAGGGTGACACTTGGCCCAATCAACTGGTGACATGTGTCAAGGTCCATTTGACACATAAGGTTTGTGAAATTCATGAATCGGGGTGACATGTGTCACACCTACTATGGGTCCATGTCACCCTAGGTGACGTCAGCATGCCACATCACTTCAGCCTTTGGTGCTTCGGCAATATTCTCATTCACCAACATGTCGAACCTCCCGGAGTAGGACTTCATCGGAGTACTTTAAGCTATCCTTTCACTAGTTGATCCGATGGTCGGGAGAGGTTCCCAATGGATTCCCTAGATCAACGACTCACGTTAACTCGAGTGTTTGGTGTTCGAGTTTTCTATCTGTTTAACACATTTTCTCTCCTAGAGTAGGTCAACTCCGAATGACCATGACGTAGATCCACCGGTCAGGGAAGATCCTAAATAACCTCATATCTACGACTCACATTACTTCGTGACTGAGAAGTGGATCGAGGTTTAACAAGGGGATGAATCCCATGATAACGAGTGGATGACCGCCAAATTTTGGTCCACCATCAAGCTACCAATTCAACAAGTCATCTTCGGCACATTTAGTACACTACAATGTTCATTCACCCCGAAGATCCGGACTCCTGGAGTCTCGAATGACTTATCTCCTTTTTTAGTGTAGAGGAGGGTTCCAAGGTCCTGGTCCTATGGAACTTTGTCAATATCCAATGGTTACACTCCTAACTCTTAGCCGAAATTTGGTTAAGACCTTGGGCATGAATCTGTGGTCACTTGGACGACAAGTTTGAAGGAAGTTCCCTTCGTTTATAGAGCTCAAATTCCACAACAGGAAAGGAAATTCAATGAAATCAACAAGACTGAGGTAGTCACATAGAGTCTATCTCGACTCTATGTTTGCAGATTTGGTCCTTGAGTAATGCCTTGAGGATTTTACCAACCAACACAGGGGCCATAGTCTTATGTCCCCAAATCCAATTAAAGAGCCCATTGTTGGTAGTTCTCCTTTCTCTTGAAACCATCATTGCATCATATTACACATTTACCTTTGTTTATATACCTATATTCCTCATGCACATAGAAAACACAGATAGGGATTTACTTTCTTTGTCTTGGAGTATTAAAAGGTAATTATATTCAATTGTGCAAGGCATGCACTAAACTTGTCATCCTACCAAAACCCAAAAGCAGGAGTTTACAGTTGAAAACAAGCATTCAATCATGCATTTCATTTCAAGTACGTAGGGTATATGAAATAATTATCTATTACAAGTTGCATCTAGACAACTAACTATGGGTGTTCGTGTTTCCACCCAACCGTAGACTCATAGGCATTCACTCTTAGCACTCTGGCCACCCCTATGCAAATCCATGATATCACTAGGGAAATTTCTCTGTGTTTCTCGGGTCTTTTGCAAATTCACAGGGATCCTCTCTCTATCATAGCCTCTGTGAGGTTTATCAGATACTCCCTCAACATCAAGTTCGTGACCTTCTTCTCAGGTCAAGGATGGATCTCTAGTCTATTAAACCAACAACAAACAATTCCTTTGTCTTCAAAACTCCACGTGTCTGGAAATAATAGAAATATCCCTTCTTCCCCACTGAGCTCAGGGCCTCCATGGGATTTAATAGATGCCTTCCCAACTGGATTTCCTATGTGCAAGAGAGTACATTCGTAGCTACATTGTCCCTCGATGCCCTCTCCTTCTAGCATCGGTTTCTTTCTAGATAGCACCAATCTTGCGACCTTATTTTTCTCCAGTATGGGCTTTGGGTCTTCTATGCTCCAGTTCAAGACTTTCCACGAGTTCTCTGATCTTTCTATTGCATGTGCTCATGCATTCTTTTCAACAATTCTCTTCCTCAGAGACCGAATTCCTCCTTTGTTTCTCCCTGTAGTGAGAACAACTTATTCTTTCAGTTATTCTTTTGAACTGGAGAGCCTCACACACTCTCCTCTTTCTCTGGTGTTTTTCTTCTCTTAGCATATCCAAGTCGCACACCCCCCGTGGGCATGGTCTCCTTCTTGTCTTTTCATGTGTATTCTTGCATGCCTTTTTCCTCCCTACGAAGGTTATGGACTTGTCATATTCCTTTTGTCAGAAGGAACTCGAGTCAATCTGGGCCTGCAGGAAGTTGCACTCTATGGTACTTCAGGCTAACAGTTTTCTATCTCCTCAGCCAAACCCTCCATGCTTCCATTCATTGGGGTAGTTGATTATTCAATCACCGGTGCTTTCTCATAAATTGATTTTTCTTGGAATTAGGATGAGGCTTATTTTTTCAACAATGAGAATTGGGTCATTTTGACATAATGAACCCTCTCTACAGTTTCCTCACTCTTTCCTCTAGTGATATCATGGCCAGTACTTCAAGGCTTCACCCCCACAATCAATTTTTGGCAATCTAAACAATAATACATTTACATTGTTCACATGCCATAGCATGGTAATCATAAATAATGATTAATTACAAGTTGGGGGAAACAGGGGTATTACATTGCAGATGTGCTAAATTTGGTGATCTCTCTAATATATCTAGAGGTTTATATAATTGGTGGTTTATTTAAGTTTGGCGGCAATTTCACTAAATTTGGAAAAGTTTTTAATTTATATAAAGGTTTCTATAGTTGGTGGTTTCACTAAGTTTGGCGACAGTTTAGCTAAATTTGGTGAAGTTTTTTAATTTAGCTTGAGGTTTCTATAGTTGGTGGTTTCGCTAAGTTTGGCGACAGTTCCGCTAAATTTGGTATATTTTTTAATTTATCTGGAGGTTTCTACAGTTGGTGGTTTTGCTAAGTTTGACAATGATTCCACTAAATTTGGCATATTTTTTAATTTATCTGGAGGTTTCATAAGTTTAGCGACAGCTCCGCTAAATTTGGAAAAAGATGAATTTTGAATTTCCTACCCCCTCTCTATTCGCAGGTTGGGTTTTGAGGACAAAATTTGCAGGATGATATCTCAAGCTTCCAACCTCCTTTTCTCGAGCAATTTTTTTTTTCATTTGGGATAATGTTTCATGCTCTTCACACTGGTGTAGACAATTTATGATTTTGGTGGATCAATTTTCTAGAATTTGCATAATTTCACAGGTGACACTACGTAGTTCTCATTTTGATAACTTCAAAGGCTCATATGTTTTGCATATGGCATTGAATCAAGGTGATTTATTTTTTGAAAGTGCATGATTTTTTTTGTACTTCGAAGTGGTGTTGTTTATTTCACTTGATATTGTTTCAAAATTATACTTTTAGCACCTACTCATTTTTTGAGGGTTTGTAAAGCCATTGAAGTCAAGTCCACTTAGTGTTCTCCTGCTAGTGTCAATTGTAACCTCAGTAATATAAAGTGATAAATCATTTTTCTTGGGGGGGGATCCTTGATTGAGTGATTCATGGGGGGTCTCTTAGTGTGATTGTGCTTGTGCACCTTTTTCTACTCGTGCTCTTTTTTCCTTCACAAATGGGTAACTTTAAATTTCCATTGCTAACACCATACAATTACAACACATGGCATCAAAATGCATGGAATGCCTTAACGCAACAAGGATATACACCTTATTTTGAACAATAGGTAACCAAACCCACATATGATAAAGAAAAGGTAATCTGGCTGAAAGAACAAACACAATCTCTTGGTTTTCTTAGGAGTCTAGTTTCCCTTGATATAATGTCTCAACTTGATGATGGTTGTACAAATTCACATGATGCATGGGAAAAATTAAAAACTCTCCATGGGACAACTAATGAAGTTTGAGAATATCAACTTGATAATGAACTAATGAGTCTTGATCCTAAGTCTTTTGAAAACACCTAGGATTATGTAACAAAGGTTAATGACCTAAGATCCCAATGTAAATCGTGTGGTGTAGAGAAAAAGGACATAAACTTGGACCTAAATATGTTGCATTTGATTCTATCTTTAAAACTCATAGGTTGACTATAGGATATGCATATACAATGCCTTTTTTTTCTTCCTTTTCAAAGATGTTAATGCATGAGCAGGGGAAGCTTATTTCCATGAGTGTCCTTAAGCCATATTAGTCTCAGGATTTATTGGTTGGTAAACTAAAGGGACACACAAATTCAAGGAAAATTAGACAAGAAAAAAAATAATTCCAGGAGGAAGTCAGAGAAAGATTAAGAACAATCATTGTCTGCCCCAAAAGAAGACTCCAAATTCTCTTCTTCAAAGGGGAATTCTCAAAAGAAGGATATGCCAACTTGTATTTAATACAAGGAGGTTGTTCATGAGGAACATTCTTGTCATAAGAAGCAAATCAATGAGTTGGAACATCTTCTAAAAAGAACAACATTAATATTTATTTTTCACATCAATCCTCTACTCCCTTTTCCATATCAGGAAAAAGAAAATCAATTGCACTTGTTTCTACTACATATTCTTCTCAACAGTGGATTCTTGACTCGGATGCATCACATCACATGGGTTCTGTCAAAGAACGGTTTTATTTTTTGGAGCCTTGTTTAGTGCCCCACATTATCATTGGGGATGACTCTCCTGCAAATGTCATCATTAAATTTTTTGTTGGTGCTAGCACTAGTACTTTTGAGGATGTCTTCTATGTGTGTAATATGTAATCCAACCTTCTCTCAATCTATCAAATTTCCAAGAATGGAAGAAATTTGAGTTCGCTCCAGATTTAGTCACCATCAAGGATCTTGAAGATAATGCACTTCTTGCAGTTAGTAAGGTTGATCATGAGTCTCACCTGTATGATTTCTCTCATTTTGTACCTCATTCTCATTCTGATGTGTTTTTCACACATTTAGATTCTGTGAGCAAGCTATGACATGAGTGGTTTGGCCATCTCAACTTTCTCTATCTTCAACAACTAAGCATGCAGGATATGCTCACAGGTCTTCCTCATATAAATTTCTCATATGGAGTTTGTCTGGGTTGTGCCTTGGGAAAGCATCCTAAGGACAAGTCCTTGAGTTGGTTCATAGTGATGTGGTAGGTCCATTTCCATCCTTGTCTTTCAGAAAGGCTCACTACTTGATCACTTTTATTGATGACTTTTATAGATACACCTAGGTCTACTTTCTTTAACGGAAAGGAGAAGGAGAATATGTGAACCACCACTTTGAACAATTTTTCACTCTTGAAGGGATAGATCTTCAACATATTTCCTCCTATACACCTTAGCAGAACAGTGTGGAAGAGAGAAAAAATAGGTCCCTGAAAGAGATGGTTGGTTGCATGATCCACGCACTCTCCCTTACATCTGAGCATTGGGTAGAAGCTATCAATTGAGGTTCTCATATTCAAAACATAGTTATGCATAAGGCATTGAAGGGTATCACTCCCTTTGAATCTTGGTGTGGCAAGAAACCTATTGTGCGACACTTCTAAGTTTTTGGCTCCTCAGATTGGGCACACATTCCTTTGGAGAAGCACAAGACCTTAGAATCTCAAAGTCGGCCTTACATATTTGTTGGTTACCCCGATGGTTTCAAATGATATTGGCTCTTAGATCGTGAGACACGTGATCTCTTCATTGAGCATAGTGTGCAATTTGAGGAAATCTCTCATATCTCATCCTCTCATCTCCCTTCCTCCATCGCAAATTTAGATAGTGACTCGGAGGATTTTCCTCCAACTACCTCTTCTCGTTGAGTTGATCATGGGATTTCATCCTCCTCTTCATGGAGTTTAGATTCTGGGGACGAATATTCTCCTCCTTCATCCCCTACCATGCCTTGTTGGGATCATCATACACTTGAGTCTGTAGGCACTCTTGTTGTTGCATTCCTACATTGCCAAAGCTTTAGATCCATAGTCCTTTCATGAAGCACCAAGTATTGCTGAGTGGGATTTGTATATTTTAACCTTGTACTATAATTTACTGCAAACATATTTTCAATAAAAGAACAAAAAATATACAATGGAAAATACACACATTACACAAAGATTTTTCCCCTGGAAACTCAGACCGAGAAAACCATCATAATCTATATTCATCCACAGTGATACATTGTTTACAATACAATATACATATAGGAGACACTGACATCCAAACCCTAACCCAATGACCTGGATTAGTTAACAACCCTAATTCCTTAACCGAAAATAGAAAACCATCAGAAAAAACCATGTGCCGAAAAACCACCCAACAATGGACATGAAAATTGAGACAACATGAAAAACGAGGTAAAAATGTGACACGTTTTCCAAGGAAAAAATAAATTCTTGGGGGCGAAGTCCCCGGACCCCCAAAGGTGGGGCCTAGTTCCCCCCCCTAAAACCCCCCTGTGCGCTCGACACAACGTAGCAGACACTATAGCTAGTCATGCAAAGAATATAACACATACCCAAAATTCTACCACTTGTTGTTTTATTTGCATACAAGGGGTTACAGGGTTACATAGTCAACAATCCAAGGCAGCAATTCCCATGGATCCTCTACACTAAGAGAACTTCTCAGTGCTCATAGATTTTGTTAATAAATCTGCAACATTCTTCAAAGTGTCCACCTTCATCAGCAACACTTTCTTTTCTTTAACCATGTCTCTCGCAAAGTGATATTGAATATCAATATGATTTGTCTTTGAATGATAAGTTGGGTTCTTCACCTGAAAAATTGCACTATGAATGTCACAATCTATCCTTACAACTTCTTGCACCAACCCAATACCTGAACATAATCTTTGTAACCATACTACTTCCTTACTTTAATGAGTGGTGGCCATGTATTCAACTTTTGTAGTTGAAAGTGCCACTACAACTCGTCTTTTTCTCATCCAACTAATTGCTCCTCCAAATAGATTAAAAACATACCTGCTTGTAGATCTCCTATGATCTAGATCTCCAGCCCAGTCTACATCCACAAAGCCATGTATTTCCAACACTTTGTCCAATCCTGGTATTCCTTGGTAGCACAATCCATAACTCGCAGTGCCACACAAATACCTGAAAACCCTTTTTACTTGTGTCCAATGCTCCTTCCCTGGTTTTGACATATAGCTACTCAAAACTCCCACTACATGTGCAATGTTCGGTCTAGTACATACCATTGCATACATCAAACTTCCAACTGCACTCGCATATGGAACACGAGACATGTCCTCCTCCTCTTCCTGTGTCTTGGGACATTGATCTGTAGATAACTTTACACCAACAGGAATAGGGACCTTGACCAGTTTGCATTCCTTCATATTAAACCTCTTCAATATTGTCTCGACATATTTTATTTTATTTAACCATAGTTTCCTCTTTTTCCTATCTCTTTTAATTTCCATGCCCAAAATGAAATTTGAAGCATCGAGATCCTTCATGTCAAATTTAGAGGACAACTGATTTTTCACATCCTAGATAATCTCCTTGTTGTTTCCTATCAACAACATCTCATCCACATACAAGACCAAATAAATCAAATGATCACCAATTAATTTAAAATACACAGAGTGATCCTCTTTACTTCTTGTGAAGCCAAGTCCCATCATATAAGTATCAATTTTTTGATACCACATCCTTGGTGATTGTTTTAAACCATATAGGGACTTTTTCATCTTGCATACTAGCTCCTTCTTTCCCTTAACAACAAAGCCTTATGGATGCTTCATATAGATTTATTATTCTAGATCCTCATGTAGGAATGTTGTCTTCACATCCATCTGTTCTAATTAAAAATCAAATGCAACAACAACAGATAACAAAAATCCTATAGAAGTTAACTTGGCAACAGGAGAAAAAGTCTCACCAAAATAAATTTCCTCAACCTGGGAATAACCCTTTGCTACTAACTGAGCTTTGTATTTCTCCACTTTTCCTTCTGCATTCCGCTTCTTTTTAAATACCCATTTTCTGCCAATGGGATTTCTTCTAGTCGGCAACTCCACTAGATCCCAAGACTCAATCTTATCCAAGGATGCCATTTCTTCATCCATGTCCTTTTTCGAGAGCTTTCCATCCTTTGAATCCACTGCCTCCCTGAAAGTTCTAGGATCATCATCCGTAATAGACAAAGAAAAATTTGAATGAAAATCAAATGGAGTATACCTTTTCAGTAGCCTTCTTTCTCGAACCGATATCCTCAATACAAGAGTATGAGGATCTTCTTCTTCTGATCATGTTCTTATGTGGAGTCTGATTCATCACCCTTTAAATCAAACTCTACTTTCTCTAGTAATTCCTTACTTGGTAGGACTTCAAGTTTAACAACATCCTTCATTTCTATAAATACCACATCTCATCTATACACAACCTTCTTAGTTTCTAGGTTCCAAAGCTTATAACCTTTGAGACCATATTTATACGCAATAAAGATACACTTTTCAACCTTCCTATCTAGCTTAATCTTGTTTTCCTTTGGAACATGAACATAGACCTCACATCCAAATACCTTGAGATGTGTAAGAGAAGGTTTCTTACCATTCCATACCTCTCATGGAGGCTTGTCATCCAGAGCTGATGAGGGTGATCTTATGACCAGGTAACATGCAGTACCCACTGCCTCTACCTAGAATTCTTTCCCTAACCCGACACCACTGAGCATGAACATTTCTTTTTCCATCAACATCATTTTCATCCTTTCTGCAAATCCATTCGGTTGAGATGTATATGGAGTATTCTTCTTCCTTGCTATACCACACTTCTTACAGAATTCTTCAAATTCATTCTCGCAGAACTATCTGCCATTATCTATCCTCGGCACTTTAATTCTTTTCTCTGTTTGATTCTCAACAAGAGCCTTAAACTCTTTAAACTTGTCAAAGACTTCATATTTATTCCTGAGGAAATATATCCAATTTTTCCTCAAGAATTCATCTATAAATGAGACATAGTACACATATTTTCCCAATGATGGCACTGACATAGGTCCAAACACATCACTGTGAACTAGCTATAAAATTCCTTCTGCCCTCGTTGCACCAGAGGGGAATCTTACCCGATTCTTCTTCCCATATACACAATGTTCATAGAAATCAAAATCCAGATAGCAGTTAGACATAACTTCAACCATAATTTTACCATGTAGTAGTCGAAGACCCTTCTCTCTAATATGCCCAAGTCTTTGATGCCACAGCATAACCTTTTCTCCAGAGACTGTAGGAGTTCTTTCTTCTTCAAATCCAATATTAGGAAAAATGGAACTATTTCACCCATCACTAATAGTGCTTCCTTGCATCTTATACATACTTCCAAACCGAACTCCCTTCAGTAGCACCATTGATCCTCGAACCATTCTACAGGTTTCCTTTTCAAATATTGTTTTTACCCCTGCATCGTCCATTTGTCTTACAGAAATCAAATTTTTGGCCAATCCTGGGATGTGCAAAACACCAGATAGTGTTCTAATCCTTCCATCTATGAGCCTCAACTTGACTTTTCCTTGACCTATTATTTTGGTTGTCGAGTCATCACCTAGGAAAACATTACCTCCATCATACCTTTCATATTCACAGAACCACTTCCTGTGGGGGTTCATATGAAACGATGCACCTGAGTCAACCAAATATGCCTCATGATATACATGTGTGCTTGAAGAAGCCAAGTACACATCCCCTCCTTCTTCCTTGGAGGTATTTTCTTCTGTAGAAGGATATTCTTCATATCCCTTATTTTTCTCAACTTTGGATCTACACTACTTCTTGTAGTTCCCTTCTTCTCCACATATCCAACATACCTTTACAAACTTTTCGGGAGACTTAGATCTTCCCTTAGACTTAGATCTCCCACTTGAGGACTTAGATCTATTTCTTTCCTAGGAGCATCCTCTTGCAAATAATGCATATGTTCTCTATCCTTCCATGTTCTTCCGTATCATATCCTCCAACAACAAGGATGAGGCCACTTCATCAAACTTCAAGGCAGTTGTATTACTACCTATGGCCACAACCAGACTATCCCACGAGTCTGATAAAGAGCACAGTAAACTGATACACTTATCTTCATCTGAAATTTTAATCTCAATAGATACTAATTGACTTACCATGGTATTGAAGGCATTCAAATGCTCTGCCACCGAGTCTCCATCTCTAATCCTCGGGTTATACAAATTCTTTCTCAGGAATAGTTTATTTACTAGGGACTTATACTGATACAACTTCCCCAACTTATGCCATAAATATTTTGTTGTAGCTTCCTCTAACACATTCAATAATACTGAATCTGAGAGACACATTCGAATTGTTCTCTTCACCTTCCAATCCGACTTTTTCCAATCATCTTTTGAAGTTCTTGTAGGTGCAGTACCTAGATCCACTGCGATCCATTGATCATTGTCCACCAACAGATCTTCCATCTTGAGCTTCCACACCTCAAAACGTTTCCCATAAACTTCTTGATCTCTATTTTCTAACTACTCGCCATTTCTTTTCACCTGAAAAATCAATACCACAGATCTCCCACAGTAACAAGGCCTATCACAGTCCTGAGCCAAACCCTTGACCACAAAGGCGTCCCCCTAAAGCCAACAAAGCTCTGATACCAAATGTAGATTTTAACCTTGTACAATATTTTACTGCAAACAAATTTTCAATAAAAGAACAGAAAAGATACAATGGAAAATACACACATTAAGCAGAGATTTTTCCCTTGGAAACCCAAACCAAGAAAAACAACATATTTTATATTCACTCATAGTGATACATTGTTTACAAGACAATATACATATAGGAGCCAACGGCATCCAAAACCCTAACCCAATGGCCTGGAATAGTCAACAACCCTAATTCCTTAATCGGAAATAGAAAACCATCAGCAAAAACCATGTGCCGAAAAACCTCCCAACAATGAACACGAAAATCGAGGTGACACAAAAAAATGAGGATAAAATGCGACGTGTTTCCCGAGGCAAAACAAAATTCTCGGGGGCGCTGCCCCCAAACCCCTAGGCACAATGTAGCAGACACTAGAGCTAGTCCTGCAAAGAATATAACACATACCCAACAGGATTCAGAACAAAATTTGGGATCTTGTTCCACTTCCTATGGGAAGAAAATTGGTTCGATGTAAGTGGATCTATCAGACCAAATTTGCAACGGATGGATTAGTTGACAAGAGACCAATGAGCCAGCGTCCACATATTGATGGTTACTAATATGGATTAGTTGAAAACATTGATGGTTACCAATGATCCAACATCCACATATTAATGTATTGAAGATTATGCATATGCATAACCGATTTTCATGTCATTGTGCTTCGAGGAAGAAAACAAAATTGAAAATGTACTCATCTATACAAAATGAAAACAAAGCTACAACTAAAAATTACTAACAAATTGGTGGAATGTTATACATCTTACAAATTGGTATCCATATCTCCCTCATTGTTGTTATCCTTGCAACCAAGTATACCCTAGAGGTTTGTGTGATGAAGAAATCAACATAATGAGACTATGTTTGAACCTTTAAAATATGTAAATTGTTACTGGAGTAAAAAAAATTAGACCCTACTACCAAAAAAGACTAGTAAATCCATTTTAGGAAATAATTGACATCATAGGAGTCACACTATAATTCTAGTAAAGCATTACTAAGTCATATACATGAAATTTAATTTTAGTAATATATATTTTGGTATAACTATTAATAAATAGGGGCCAGGGAATTTAAAATTATGTGGGAGCATATAATTTTAACCAATCATATAATGTTTTTCTATAAATTGTTAAAATTTTCATAAGGGACTATTAAAAATTATGAATGGATTTACAACTAGGGGACAAGAAATACGAGGATGTGATACACTCTAAAAATAGGAGCAATTGTATAAGTTCATCAAAACATGTGTTTGGAATGTTTTTTACTAAGTGACCCCCCTGATAGACATAATTTCAAAACTAGGTGAATCACACGAGGTAGTCAAGTTTTATAGCAAAAATGGGATAATTGTGTACCTTTCTTTTAAGCAAGCTAATATTGAATTATCTGCCATTGTATTTTTAAATTGGAGAGATGTAATCTTTTATGGGTAGCATTTTATTCATTTGTATAAATCTTGAATATCACAGGTTGTAGAAATTAGATGTTCAATAAGCATATTAAGCATATTTGTGTGTAAAACATGATCGTCATGTTTAATATGATCCTGAGGATGACATATATGGGGTTAAATGTATATGTAACAAGGTAATTGTATATGTAATAGGGTTCAACCTAATGAAGATCATATATATGCAATGAGTGAGAATATGTATATATAGAGATCAATATAGTCATTATGGAGAGGAACATGTGATTTGGATATGTGAATGTATTGAAGTAGTTGGACGAGTTTCCCTTATTCTATGAGTTATTATGTAACTAATCTCTATTATCATTTTTGGAGTTGTGCTCCACATTCACATCTTGTGCACATTATGTGTACTTTGGTTTATTATGCAATGTTTAGTATTTGGTACAAACATTTAGTATCAAAGAGGACAATCCTTGGGTTTGGCTCCTTCAAATAAGCCATCTTACCATTTTCATTCTATTTTTTTAGGGAAATTTTCAAGGATCAAAGTTTCCAAGATGAAAAGAAGACAGAGTGAAGTACATCATGTCAAAATTTTAGAATCTAGGTCACTATAAGTTCAGAGTTACAAGGTGTGGAAGTCACTTTTTTTTACTAGTCTTAAAACTAGTCTCAAATGGATTTTTTTGGTAAAACAATTGAGACATTTTGAGCTCACCATTGATTCCAAAGCCGCTGAGATAGCCAAATTTTCCTTTCATTGTGTTCTAGTTGGACACCAGAGGCTATATGTATGAGTTTTTGAAGCCGGAGGTTTGTTTCTAGATCCAGCTGGGAGCCACGATTTCAGATCATTTTGTGTAAAATTTAACACTGCCATCTTGCTCAAAAGATCTGAAAACACTAAGATTGACTGTACATTCATCGATTTTGTGCAAAGTTTTTCAAAGAGGCAAAAAAAAATTCTCGGGGAGTTGTACGATCCCCCAATGCACACTTGCACTTGGTCATAGTTGCACTAAATTTGATGGTTTCTCTAATTTATCTAGAGGTTTCTATAATTGACGATTTCTCTAAGTTTGGCAGCAGTTTCCTTAATTTTGGAAAAAAAAAAAAATTATCTAGAAGTTTCTACAGTTGGTTGTTTCGGTAAGTTTGGCGACAATTAAACTAAATTTGGTGAATTTTTTTAATTTATCTGGAAGTTTCTACAGTTGGTGGTTTTTCTAAGTTTGGCGACAATTCTGCTAAATTTGGCAGAGTTTTTAATTTATCTAGAGGTTTCTACAGTTGGCGGTTTCGCTAGTTTGGAAGCAGTTCCACTAAATTTGGTGGAAGATAAATTTTGAATTTCCTACCCACTCTTCAGTCACAGGTTGGGTTTTGAAGACACATTTTGCAGGCTCACATCTCGGGCTTTCAGACTCCTTTTCTCAAGCAATTTTTTTTTCATTTGGGCTAATTTGTCATGCTCTCCACACTAGTGTAAATAGTTTCTGATTTTGGTGCACCAATTTTCTAGTATTTGCAGATTCTCACAGATGACACTACTCAGTTCTCATTTTGAGAACTTCAAAGGCTCATATCTTTTGCATATGATCTTGAATCGAGGTGATTTTTTTTTAAAGTGCATGATTTTTTGTACGCTTCGAACTGGTATTGTTTATTTCACTTGATATTGTAACAAATTGTACTTTTAGCACATACTCATTTTTTGAGGGTTTGTAAAGGCATTGAAGTCAAGTCCACTCATCGTTCTCTTGCTAATGGTAATTGTAACCACATTAATATAAAGTTCCAACTCGTTTTTCTTGGGTGGAGATCCTTGATTGAGTGACTCGTGGGGGGTCTCTTGGTGTGATTGTGCTTGTGCATCTTTTTCTACTCGTTCTTTTTCTTCCTTTACAAATGGGTAACTTTAAATTTCCATTGATAACACCATACTACTACAACGCATGGCATCAAAATGCATGGAATGCCTTAATGCAACAAGGATATACACCTTGTGTTGAACAAAAGGTAACTAAACCCACATATGATAAGGAAAAGTTACTCTGAATGATAGAACAAACAAAATCTCTTGGTTGTCATAGGAATCTAATTTCCCTTGATATAATGTTTAAACTTGATGGATGTACAAATTCACATGATCCATGGGAAAAATTAAAAACTCTATATCGAACAACTGATGAAGTTAGGGGATATCAATTTGACAATGAACTAATGAGTCTTCATCTTAAGTTTTTTAACAACATCCAATATTGTGTAACAAAGGTTAATGACCTAAGAGCCCAATTCAAATCATGTGGCATAGAGAAAAAGGACATACAACTTGTCTTAACCACTCTCTCTAAACTTGGACCTAAATATGTTGCATTTATTTCTAGCTTTCACACCGATTATTTAGAATGGTAGATTTCCATTTTTTATTTGGCTTAGCTTGCACGGTGGATCAGATGGGCTTTGCCTACTCAAATAGTCGATAAAAATCAATGGAAATAGGGTGGGAGATGCTCAAACTCTCAAACAAACAGTGAAAATCAAGTTTATTTTTTTTGGATTGTAAAAACATACTTTAAAATTACCTTTCATCATCCCATTTTTATATGTATTCACCATCTATTTTATCATTCAAATTTTCTTAAAAGCATATATATTAACAGCTCCATGAATCTAATTTTATCTAATAAATATGCCATAAATTTATAATATGTTACTATTAACAATTGAATTACTTAATAGTGATTATTAAAGAAAAGGTGAGAGTTGTTAACAAGAAATGTATAGATTAATATAAAAATGTTTGATGCATATTGTGAGTCATATATCACCATGTATAAATGTATTTTCAATGTGGTCCATGTGATGGATAAATGTTTGATCTTCCAATTTCTTTTTCCACTAAAAGTTAACCCCAAGTGACTCTATCGTATTTGAACCTATGATTTATGGCTTCGAACATGCATATAATTGAGCTAAACATTGGGGCTCCTTGATTGATCTATTTAATCATAAAAAATTATTTAATTCTAAATGGAAAAATTATTGATATCCTAAATAAAAATATGCCTTGCCACCAAGAAAGTCAATCTAATTCTCGATCTAAATTGATGTTGATCAATACTAGGCATTTATATATTGAGATTGACCAAAATTGAAGTTCTTATTGATCACCTAAAAATCCATCATGTAATTGTTTAATGGGGAGCCAAATAATTATCATCTCAAATACAACTTACCCCGATCAAATTGACCAAAATTGAGGTAATCTTTGACTTAGTATATCAACCTAAATTGAATTATTCATTGACAAATATTGACCTAAATTGAGTTTTATTTTTTGAGTTTTCTAAATTTTTCCTTAATTAATTTAGATACTAGCATTAGCATTAGCATTGCATGGATAAATCTTGATGCAAAATTATCCCTAGCTCAAATTTGTACATTTTTGTAATATCTTTATGTGTTCCCAGTTCAAATTTGCAGCTTGGTTTGTCAATCTGTCATTATCTGATTTATAATATCGTTGAAGTATTACCCACTTCATTGTGGAGTCATTCTATGTGCTATCTTTCAAAATTGTTTAAGTTTCTGAACCTCAAAACTTTATCCTCACTTCCATTTCCATTTCCATTTATAATTCATTAAAGCCATGAATTTTTTAAGATTATTTATGATTACCCCAATAAAATTTTAATTTTGGATAGTAAAATTCACTTTGATGGGATGATATCTTGTAGTGGGGTCATCAAATAAGATTGAGATATATTGAATACCTAAATTCCATAATATTATTTAATAGGTGTTATCTAACTATTCTACATTTTTTCCCTCCTCGTCGAAATTCGACAACATAAATCCACACGAGATCACTACTTTTTGTTGTTTAAATTGCATTTATGAATGTAGAAATGGATTCAGCGTGTTGAAAATCCCTAGAGCACTTGGATTATACATATTTAACCACTCAAATCTGCAGATCCAACAATATCTCACCAGATTTCGGGCAAATATCCCCGGAAAAAAAAAATGTCTGGAAAAGAGAAAAAAACGTAGCACGTTTAGACTACGAATTACTTAATATTATAAATTTTGGGGGTACTATGTTAAATTAAGGTCCATATTTTATACAATATAGTCTCAATAGTATTCCAATATAGTCTCTATGTTGATCCATGGGACGACATCTTATGGTCATCAAATAAGATTGAGATAGCTTGAATATCTGAATTCCATAATATTGCTGAACATTATAACTTTTGGGGTACTATGTTCCATTGACGTCCATATTTTATATAATATGGTCTCAATGGCATTCCAGGATAATCTCAATGTTGATCCATGGGACAATATTGTGCAGTGTGGTCATCAAATAAGATTAATATTGAGATAGATTGAATACCTAAATTCCATAATATTACTTCATATTATAATTTTTGGGGTATTATGTTCCATTGAGGTCCATCTTTTATATAATATAATTCCAATGGTATTCCAAGATAATCTCAATGGTATTCCAAGAAATCTTATTGTATGTTGATCCATCTTTTATATGATATTTATGGAGATCTTATTATATGTTTATAATATAAGTTTCATGAACAAGCAAAGTAAATTATTATACATTATAGCATTCATTGATAATAAAAAAATCATTGATAAAACACAATTCTGCCAATAAGCAATCGTGGTAAGTGTATCCAATTAAACAATCATTGAACATATTGTTTCAAACTTCCAGCAATATAACTTAACTATGTTGAGGAAAATGTTGGACCTTGGATTTAAAATCTGAACAAATGAAATGAGCAGAATAGAAGCCAAGTTTCTGCTAGTAATAAAACCTACGAGATCTTTCAAGGAAAAAAAGTCACCTTAACACAAACACAGTGAATCCACAACTTTGCACTAAGGATCAAGCCTAATATAGGCAGTTTATAAACCCTAGAACCTATGCATGTCTAAAAAACATGCAATATGAAATGACATTTGTTGGCAAACAAAAACATGCAATGGAAACATTTTTTGGTAAATAGAAATCTTGCATCTGCAATGACATTTTTTTCTTTCTAAAAACCTAAAAAACAATCGATATTTTTAAAAGGAGAAAAGCAAATTTGGACCCCATTCAACATGATACTTGAGAATGAAAGCTCGTGTCCAAATCCATAACTGTCACCTTTCAAAACTTGGTATTCTTGCTTTCTTCTCAAATATTTTGAGATAGGTATTTTTGTTTTCTTCTCAAATAACTTTTATGTTGTGGAATGAACATCGAAGACAATGATGGAATGTTGAAAATCCATCAAGTCGAATGAACTTTGTTTGAAATTTGCCTATGATCATGAAGGGTGCAGGTCGTCCTCTTGTGATAATTGTATGTCACAAGTCAAGTATTAAATCCACGTGGAAGTGGCATTGATATGATCTACAAGGCCAAAATGAGTCAATGTTAAGAGTGAAATAATCACCATGATGAGTGTACACATTCCCTCGATGACCATCTCGGATATAACAACACATTGGCATTCAATCTGCGAGTTGGATTACCACCCTTCTATGGCCATCACGCGGCGGTCCCTAGTTGAACCCTAAATGAGTGTGAACTTTCACAGTGACCATGTGGAATATAGCACATTGACATTCGGCCTGCAATTTGGATGACCACCCTTCTGTGACCATCAAGTGGTGAACCCCGGTCAAACCCTAAACAAGCGTGAACTCTTTCTTCATGTCAAGAGGTCATAGAGGGTAACCTTTCGGTGTAAAAACCACCAATCTTTGAAACAAACTATAAAAGGAATAAATCAAGATACACATGCATATATAAAGGAAGCTTGTTAGGGGTTGATAAAAGCATGTCAAAATTAATTTGATTTTGGAAATGTGTTTTGAAGTGCAAGCATGTGTTGTTGATAGATTTTGGGAATACAAGTTTAGTCTCCCTGTGATTTAGATATTTTAAAAATGAACAAGTGCATTTTGTCTTTAACACATCTAACTTTAAAAATGAATTAAATAAAGCATTGTGTTGGAGACATGATGCATTGTTTTTGTAGTGATATAAAAAACATTGTAACACTACAAAAGCTTGCAATTTATTAGCTTAAGCCTTACTTTGGCATTTCAGGCAAAGCATTAACTGTCCTTTTTCCAATAAAGACATAAATTTGTTTAAATTGTTTAACCATTCCTACAATATAGAGAAAGAAAATCTAAATAGTAAGCTCCACAAGTTTAAACAAAAATCCATTGTATTTACATGATGCATTGTTTATGTAGCAATATAACAAACATTGTAACACTACAAAAGCTGGCAATTTATTAACTTAAGCCTTGCTTTGGCATTCACTGTATTTTTGCTTATAGAGGTAGAAATGATAATGTCAAAACTAATAGACATTGCCTCCAATGGAAAAGCCCTACTTTGGCATTTCAGGCAAAGCATTAACTATCATTTTGCCAATAAAGGCATAAACTTGTTTAAATCATTTAACCATTCCTACAATATAGAGAAAAATAAAATCTAAATATTAATCTCCACAAGTTCAATTTATTAACTTAAGCCTTGCTTTTGCATTTCAGGCATAAACATGTTTAAATCATTTAACCATTCCTACAATATAGAGAAAAAGAAAATCCAAATAGTAAGCTCCACAAGTTTAGGAAAAAATTCACTGTATTTTTACTTATAGAGGTAGAAATGATAATGTCAAAATTAATAGACATTGCCTCCAACGCAAATAAAAATAAAGAGTAATGAGTATGCTATCAAAGTTGCAAGTATTGCCTTTTGTTTATTGTGCCCATTGTGAATTTTTTTACATTGCCTCCAACGCAGAATAAAATAGGTAAATAGTAAGCTACAAAAGCAACAAGGATTGTTGACCATAAAGAGATAAATACCCCAAACAAGGCCATTTTACTCTTTTATTAAGAGAATTATGAGTGAAACTAGCAATTAAAATAAGTAACATTAGGTTATGAGGCTCAATGAATTTTTTAAGTCAAATTGAGGGTAACAATTGTTCTTGAAATGTTTTAATTAGGAAGTCCCTTTTTAACACTTTGGTTCAATATCAAAATCAAAACTTGTGGTAAACCATATTTAGAAATCATTACTAAGCAATCAACATCTTTAGGGCCATGAGACACCTAATTTTTCCTACATAAATTCACAAACCATTTTATGCATTATACAAAGAACCATTTTCCCTTTTTAACACTTTGGTTCAATATCAAAACCAAAACTTGTGGTAAACCATATTTAGAAATCATTATTAGGCAATAAACATCTTCAACGCCATGAGACACTAATTTTTCCTACATAAATTCACAAACCATTTTATGCATTATACAAAGAACCATTTTCTGCTTTATACAAAGATTTCAAAGTACTAATCGCAAAATCATTATTACAATTTGAAATTTATTTTCAAAGTGAAGAGGTATAAACTCTAGCTGCAATATCTATTAAAACCACAACTTAGTTTTTTCAACATAAAGTTGGCTTATTTTTTCCGACATAAAGTTCCCTCATAATAATACCAAAGATAAGGATATTTTTTTCCAACATAAAGTTCCATCATAATAATACCAAATATAAGGATAATTCATATAATGAGAGATTTGTTATTAGCAACATGTTTTCTTATTACATAAATGATTGTCAAACACAACGAATATTTTTTGTTGTGTGTTGGAAAACAAAACATCAACGATTTTCAAACACAATGAATATTTTTTGTTGTGTGATTTCTTATTACATAATGATTGTCAAGCACAATGAATATTTTTTGTTGTGTATTGTCAAACAAAAGATAAAGTGACAAACAACAGTGATTAAGGCAATGCCCTCTCACCTCCATAGTGTTGAAATAAGAATAATGATCAAAAAAAGTTACACTAGAGACCAAACTAGAGATCGGAAAATAGGTGTTTATGAAAAACCAGGATTTCCATTGCAACTGTCACTCGACCCCTTACAACAACAATTCAGGCAATGCCCTCTCACTTTCATAGTGTTGAAAGAATAATAATGATAAAAAAAGTTACACTAAAGACCAAACTAGAGATCGGAAAATAGGTGTTTATGACAAACTAGGATTTCCATTACAGTTGTGACTCGACCCCTCACAACAATAATTAAGGCAATGCCCTCTCACTTTCATAGTGCTGAAGGAATAATAATGATAAAAAAAATTACACTAGAGACCAAACTACAATTCAAAAAATAGTTATTTTATGACAAACAAGGATTTCCATTACAACTGTCACTCGACCCCTCACATAATCTTCTTTAATCATTGGGAGACGCATGCCTATCACCATCTCCTTAGAATTGAAAATCCCAATTCATGAACCAATTTGAAATAAAATAATAGTACATTCACTCAACAATTTCCTAGCACGCATTATCCAATTGCACAACAGATCCTCAAAATCATGTTGGGGAAGGGAACTTACTGAGATTGAATGGTATAACTCCTCATTTGAATGTCCCCTTTGAATGTTCTGAATTTTACCCACCATGACATCCATCTATCCCTCTTGGCTTGTTCAACTTCTAGAGTGTCATCTAGAAATACGGAAATACTTAGTGCAACTATTAGTGATGAATATGGTGTTTACGAAGTCATTAAACTACAACCAAAAGATGACAAATTAAAAGTAGGCACAAGACCTCTATTAAATCCTACCTTGAAAATGAAAACAATGCATGCATCAAAATTCTTTTTGAACTTACCCATCCATCATGCATTTGTATGGACATGCCCCAATTTAAAAGTAACAACAAACTCATTTAAGTATTGTGCAATAAACAGTCCTGTAAATACGAAAACTCTAACAATGAACATGTATCACATTGAGTTCATGTTAGTGAATTGGATGATGGAAACATCAACAGCAGCTGGAAAAAATAGCAGCAAATAGGAACACTCATAAACCCACAAACCTGAACTTCCAAATATATTTATTTTATTTGGATTGATTGAAACCACTTACCAACTAGCACAAAGCACACCATATAACGCAACAAATCTGGAAAATGGTTTTGATGCAAAAAGAGCTCTCAGATTCCCTAAATGTCAGTAAATACAAAAGTGCATTAATATGAAGGACTGTGAACAAGATCATAAACATTTCTCTCATATAAGTAAATGTGTTTCTCTCAAACAAGTAAATACATTTCTCTCAAATCAAGTAAATATATATCTAGAAAGGAAAAAGGAGTCACCAACGAGGGTGGCGGTGGGGGGTAATATTAGAGAAAACATATTATATCTTCTCTAATACTACCCACCACCCCACACTCAACCTAATATTCACCAACGAGAGTGGGGGTGCGGGGTAATATTAGAGAAAACATATTATGTCTTCTCTAATATTACCCAACACCCCCACCCTCAATCTAATATTGAAAATAAGATTATAAAACCAGTTGGTTGCCTACTCTAGTAATACCAAGAAGTCCAACAATTTCTTTGAAATAACAACACAGATTCAGTTAAAGTTTAAGGTATAAAACATGATTTCTAGAAATTAAGTAGTCATAATAATATTTTCACGATGAATTCAATGAACGGAGCATACTCATAATGAAACAGTGGAGCTAGTTCCTATCCCAAAAAGACCATCTAGTAGTATGCCAATACCCCAGAGCATAATACTAGTAATCCCCATACATTTTTCCAAATAAAAGCATGTACATGAATTGTGTCAATTCAATTAAAACGAAATTTGATTTAAAACAATCAATCCTAGTCAGCTCACCTGCCAACCAATACCCCGACTAAGAACATATGTAGAAGGATTTGTGGCACTTGCAAGTCGTAATGCCTCTTTATATCTCTAGTTGATTGTCAAAATATCATGACAAAGTTATTGTCAAATTACAACTGCATTTACTAGAAGATACATGTCTACCTTATCATCTCGAAGATATCATGTAGAATATTTAAAGATCTAAGCACTTCAAATCCCAATCCCAAAACACCTACCACTCATTTTTAAGCACAAGAAAACATAAAAATGTGCAAGTTGTGTATAACCTCAATAAGAGAAACAAGAACTGCAAACATCATTCCAAACATATGGCTACCATCAAAAGTATCTCCAATGCCAAACCTTCTCGTACTAGTTGATCCTAGCTCACTTTGTTAGGATCAAAGTGAAGCTCCATTGCCCAACCTTGTTGAATATTTGGAAATCATTGATGTATATAGCTTGATCTGCTTTATTTCATGTATGAAGTATAAACATCATAATACTAGCTCACTTCACTAGGATGGGCAGTAGCTCCATTGTCTCTCTTCCTATACTAGTTGATCCTAGCTTCCATCAGGAAGCGTACTAGTATCTTCATCACAACCTGAATATTAGGTGGAGGCCAAATACAATCACCACTTGTACAACTTGGTTGGCTCCCTTTCATCATATCCTCTATTACATCAGATAAAGTTGTCTCTCTAAAGGATTAAATTGAAAAATTGTGAAACTCTTTCTAGGATATATGAAAGTAAAGGAACCACTATCAAACCTCTAGAGGGCTCAAGGTGGGGGCAGTGGGGGTAAGGCACCCACTTCTTATTTGGAATTTTTCAAAACATTCATGGTGTAAGCCTTGGAGGAAACAGTGGATATGGGCATTGATCTCCACCTTTAACAGGGGATAGATGTCGTGGTTGTGTAGTCTATTGAGCAACTGAAGGGGTTGGAGTAGGTACTGATACATGAAAAGGATTAACGAGGAAAATCTTAACCCGTGTATTGTATAATCCATTTTAAATGGGTAATTGTTACAATTTGTGAACTTCATAGGTGATGCTTTGCAAAATATCATGTTACAAAGCACTTGGAAATTCCTACAAATTGTTGGCATTACACATCATTATCCAAGTACTAGTAAAAAGGAGAATAGACATAAATTATCCTGTTGAAGCTATGGCACTCATTTATGTATGATAGATTGATCCCTTTTGCTTCATGTATGAAGTATAAACATTATAGTATCAGTTGACTTCATTGGGGTTAGTGAGAGCTCCAATGCCCAACCTTCCAATATTAGTTGATCCTGGCAGAGGGAAGGGGACATGGAATACAATCACCACCCGTATGACTTGGTTGGATCCCTTTCATCATCATGTTGTTTGGGTCTCTAAAGGTTTAACTTTGAAAAACTTTATAACTCTCTCAAGGTTATACAAAAGTAGAGGAATCACTCTTGGATATCCAAGGGGCTCAAAGGGGGGAAATGCACCCACTTCCTATTTGCATTTGGAAAAACATTCTTATTATAAACCCTGGAGGACACAATGGATATGAGTGATGATCTTCACCTCTAACATGGGGTAGATGTCATGGTTGAGTAGTAGCCTAATGAGCAACTAGAGGCACTGATGAATGAAAACGTTGAGAAATTGATGAATACTGCATATAGGGATACAACATTAGCTATAAAGGGTTGAGATGTCATTCAATTGAACTAAATTGTGTACTCAAAACCAAAAATTCATCATGTTGTAACAATAGTATAGGTTTCTTTTGTTTCAAAATTCATCATGTTGTAACAATAGTATAGGTTTCTTTTGTTTTTCCTTCTTTGTTGACGACTAGGAGTTTCTTTATGAAACTAACCATTGAGGAGGTTTTTGAGTGCTTATCTAATTCCTAAACCATAGACAAGATTAATGTATCAATGGAAAACAAAAAAGGAAAGAAGATTCTACAATCAAAAGAAGTACATGTTGGACCAATAGATTTTTGTTGTTGTAATAGTCCTATGGGTTTATCTTGTTGTTCCTGCTCTAGTGATGACTAAGAGTTACTACAATCAAAATAAGTACATATTAGACCAATAGATGGTTGTTGGATAGAGGATTCTTTTTACTGGTCCAACTCCAACTAAACTATACATAGTTTCATTGCCATAAACTTCCCTTGAAGCCCAAAACTATAATATCTTTTGTAGACGAGATTGGTTTGCATATTTTTGAGGATTGTGATAGATCCTAGCAAGCATGGATCCCAACATAGGTACAAGCCTTAAGGTGATAAAGGAGATAAAGCAAGAGCCTCATTGTCTAACTCCTTTGGATTGATACGAAGGAGCAAACCATTGGTGATGAAATAGAACATCGTTAAGGTTAATATTGAAATTGTGCTTTATCATGAACAAAATAGAGAAAAATACAAATCCCCAAGTTTTAATCTAAAGAAAAGATAAACAAAGAAAAATACAGACCCCCAAGTGTTAATCCAAAGAAAATATAAACATGTAGTCCACCTATTAATGCACATCACAATAACCAACATAGCCTTAAGGAAAACAACATCATTGGCAAACACCCTAAATTCTTCCAACTAAATTAACACAGTTGCAGCAATTTCAATGTGAAGCCATCACTTCTACAGAATATAGCATGGATAGAGGAGACATTTAGTGGGATGGTTAAATTGCATTGGAGAATGAAAATGTAATTTTCCATTACATTATTTTACTTCTACAACACATAATTTTTTCCACTACAATATTAAATATTTCTTGAAAATGTATTGTTGTTTTTATATAAGTTATAATAGTGATAATCATTTCTTAATATAAAAATATAAAGACAAGACAATGAGGCGTTGGTTAACTCATGAGGTTGATGGAGAGTAATAGGTTTAATCTCTGCTATGTTTTTCCCTGCTCAAATGGCATGAGTTTTAGGAGGTCATTTGTTAGTCTGAAATGAATTTGGTAAATAAATACCCCTTGGCATGAGTTTTAGGAGGTCAGTTGTTAGTCCCAAATGAATTTGGTAAATAAATACCCCTTGGATCTGGAGAAGGATATATGTTCTTTATAAAAATTGTAATGTAGAGATACCCCTCATATTGCGTGTTTTATATCAGAGAGAGAGAGAGATGTGATGAAAATAGTTTATATACTACAAGAAACCAAAATCTGTTATATGGAACTCCCACATACATCATCCTACATGCTTGTTTGCTAAAATTGGTTCATAATTATTACACAACTAATTGCTCAAATGTATCAATGGTAATTGTTACACATGAAATTTTCACACCTAGGTACCTCGCCCTAAGTGTTGTAAGTGTCATATAAGTGTCTCATACACCTTGACACCATGGAATAACCTATGTCACAATCCCTAGTTAATGTGGAGGAGGGATATATTACATAAAGGACAAAATACCAAGTGCACATGAATTATTATTAATATTCATGAAAAAAAAATTAATTAAGTGTGAGAATCCACCTCACATTTGGTTTCCTATTTTTTAG
>SNQJ01S0071319.1:0-18441 GCA_010110895.2 Picea sitchensis | reverse complement strand
CATCTATAACACATCTCCAATGAACTTGAATAGTGCACTTAGCACTAATTATCAATTGATTCTATGTTTTTTTTAAGAAATGCAACTTTATTTACTTGAGATTTTATTTCAAAACATATATACATTCATATTAATGAGTATAGGAAAATAAAAGTCAATAAATGACTTTGTTAGAATATCAAATTTTATAAATATACATAAATCATTTTTTTCTCTCCAGAGAGTATATGACTTTTGTCTGTTTAGAGACACTATATAAAACAATGTACATAGAAACAAATGGTTTACCACTTGGATAAATTAACATAAATAAACTACAATATCTTATGTTAATTTATGTTAGGGCATGCTGGTTGTTTATCTGAGTTATACCTTTAACATGGCTGACCCAGGTTCAGGTGTACTAGGGATCCAACAAAACCTCTAAAACTATCGACCCTCCTCGTAACCTAGAAGGCAACACAGTGCACAAAGTGCCCTGCGCAGTCTCACCCGAGATAGTCTTAATGGGTGACTGCAATACTCAAGTGTTTGCAGTCCAGGACTGAATGGGGATCTGTGACTTGCAGGCTGTGAATCCCATCTAAATATTAACGCAATCCACTATCATCTGTTATTCATGCATATAGTGTAATTAGATCCATTAATTCATTCATACATCATTCTAACATCTACTCATAGAAAGTGAAAGAGATACAACATTCAATGACATAACACAGGTTTTACCATGTTTCATCCCCCTGGGCTACGTCCACAAAGATTTGGCTCTCTAGCTCTTTTATTATGGTAGTCCCAAAACTACAACGCCGTGTGCTTTACAACTCATTCTCAGTTGGGTCGAGATATATCATGAGGTGGAATAGATCACACCAAGCTCCTTAACCTGTGATATAACCCTCGAGATCTACCCTTCTGACCCTCTCCATCTCAACAACTTACAAAATTAGATCGGATTACAATAGTGTTACAGAATTAGCTACCTCTTCTCATGTGAGTAATAGTCCATAAATGAGACCCCTTGAACTCTCTCTCCCTCCTCTCCTTTTCTAGACCTCCTAGATATATATATATATATATATATATGCATTTTTGGCTCATCAACCATTACAATGTATTACAAAAAACCTAACCCCAACGTCATTAGGTCTTCGATGCATGCGTGCATACTGCTTTTCCTTCCAACTATCGCTTCCCTTTTGCATGCCTTCTTCCAAAAATAGCCTTTCTTTCTGATTCCACATGCTTCCAAAAGGCCCCCAACAATAACACGTGGCTCATCCTGAGCCACCTAACCCTTGTGTGCTTTGTCGATCTCTCTTGCGATCAATTGAAACTTCTCCATGAGCTCCGCTGCTTGCGTTTGGGTCTGCGTGGTCTTCTCCTTGAGTGTGTCCAATACCTGCACTGCAATCTCATCGATGACCATCCTTGCACATTTTGCCTGGGTTTATGCCATTTATATTTTGGATTCCTCTTCCTATGCAATGACCTTTGCTACTCGCTCCTGGAGCAGTTCCATTTGAGACTGGAGCTCTTTTTTCTATGTCTGCGTAGCTATGAGTTCAACCTGTAGTTTCTTCATATCCTGTGCTCCTTTGACGCGCTCCATGATCAACATTGTCTTTTTCCTCTGCTTGAGGTCCTGAATAATTGCACTTATCCTTTCTCCTTCCTAGTCCCATTGATAGATCTGCTAATCCTCTTCCATCTTTGTCTAGATTCGTGCTACTTTATCAAAAAATTCAGTTGCCACATGGAATTATCGCTCTATATCCTTTATTTGTGTTGTTGCCTCATGTTTCCTTTGCACCTTCACCTCTAGTGGTGTGGTAGGTGTGAGCTACTCTCGGAGGTGCTCAATCTCTTGTTGGTATCGATCGATTGTCTAGACAATCTGATCAATCTTCTCTATCACCGTGAGTTCAGCCATCTACGCATTCTTTTGGATTTTCTCGTAGGCTACGACCACTTTTTTCTCCATCCCATTTGCACAGTCCTTCTCATATTTTGTCTCGAGCTTAGCATGCTCGAGTATCAATTCCATCTCATCTCGGTTGTCCTTCATCTTCTGCAATTATGCTATATCCATGCATGTGCGAGACTGTACCTCCTATGTGATGCTAACTTGTAGTTTATACAAGGTATTGGTTGGTATCCACATCAATACCAACTGTATTTGAGCCAATTCCTTTAGGGGTGTCTACCCCATGATTTATTCCATGCGAAACATGTTGGGTGTGATGTGAAATGTTGAGCTCGACTGTGCTATCATATGGATCATGTCCTGCTCGCTTGATCCAACTTTGCTTCCTATTTGTGATGCTGACGAACCCGTTTCTATGCTACTGCCAGCTGCCTGACGAGTTATCATATGTGTGCAATCTCTTCTTCAATTATGTCCCTTTGGTGCGCAACATTCTCAAAATCCTTGATTGTGCGATCCGGGATCATTTGGGACACCATGTCCACATCATCCTCAGTGATTATGTATTCTGGGGGCATTTTGTGTGCCTTCGCCTTCTTACGCGCACCCCTTGTTTGGATGACTAGTCTGTTAGTCTGGCCTTGCTCCTATGGCATAGCAATTTATGTAGTTCTGTAGGCTGCCTCGTCTTGTTTCTATTGTACTTAGGGTGCCTCTGTGTTTTTCTTATTCCCCATATGGGTGCCTGTCATAGATGTCCCCCCTTTTTTCTTTTGTGCCTTGTTTTAACCTTTCCTTGGTTTCTTGGGCACTGTTACCTCCTCGGGCTGTGTCTGTTCCTGTCTTACCTCCTCCTCCTCCTCGATCTCGATGGGTACTTCTCGAATGAGAACTAGAATCCTCTATTCATCTTCCCAATCCTTAATGGCCATATCTATGTCTGCCTACGTAATGTAGTAGTGTAGTTGTATACATTGGTTGTAGGGATATTTCCATGCCTGGATCCACATCGCATGTCTAGTGTCTTTGAAGTTGGCTATACCCTGGCACTGTGCAATTGTTTCCGGTGTTACCCTCCAAGTGTTGGCGATGTTGTCCTGGATGTCGCTGAGATAGACTTCGAATATAGCTGCATTATCTTTTATGTTCTTGGAGTCTGAAGCAACCCCAAACAATAAGTATCATACTATGTGGTAGGGAGTGGGTCTAGTGGAAAAAAATGAATACTTCGGCTCCTTCCATCCAATCATGGCTATCGGGATGAGTAGCCATGAATAATGAAATTATGTCCCTAGATCCTGCACATCCTTGCAGTCGTCTAAGAACAGATTCAACATATAAGGGACCCAACTGAGTGTGGTTCCATCAAAACATTGTGTTGTAGCTGCGACAACCCTGACTGAGACTTCCTCCTTGCGGCATTTCCTAAGTAATTTGCATGCCATAATTATTGTGGCCATTCTTTTCGTGGCATCACTAATACGCCTGATGATGATTCTGCGTGACCCCCTTTCGGTGTCATATTTCTTCTTCATTGCCTCGGCTAGTGCTTTCTCCTTTGTTTTGTCCTCTAGGAACTGTGCTGTGACATTCCCAACCACCAAGCCGAGCAACATCACTGTGGAATTTCACTGTACCATAGCTCTCTCTTAGCTCTGATACCATTGTTGACGATTGAAAACGTCAACGTAATTTCTCCTGCAAAGTGTTGCTAAGCCTATTATTATATAACACTAAATAATGCTAGTAGGTGGGACCCTCTTGGCCTTTTGAAGATTAGTTTGTTCATTTTATGATGATGAGATACAAGGGTTTACATGGTTGATGAGAATATGGTTGTCATTAGTTAAGCTTTGGTTTGTTGTTCTTTCTTGATACTACAACCTGGTATTCATTATGGTATTTGTTCTTCTCGTGCCCACACAACAAATGTTAGTGAAAATCACAAAAAGACATTTTGAGGAAAACAAAATACTATATCTAGTACAAAAGAAACCTATTTCTACGATAATATATGGATGAAAATGCTTGTTGATAGTGGTTAACTCCTAACTAACAAGAAAATGGCTATGAAATATTGTTAAGTTACATTTGATATGCATATGGTGGAAAATTTAGTGGCACATTTTGGCAAGGAGAGAATACAATGGTTGTGCATTGGATTGATGCAATCGGTAGCTGATATGCATGTGTTACGAACCTTGGTGGCTCATGAAAGTAGTGGCTTGCATTTTTTTTTTATGGTGATTACATTGTTAGTGATGATTCTATTATATAGTTGTCAAGATATTTATTTGAGTTATGACATGGGTCACACATTTGGTAAGGATGCAATGATTAAATTGTAGAACTTTAATTATGTTATGGTTTAATGTGTTGATATTATCAATGCATTGGTTGATTAATGGTGTTAACGGGGAGCTCGTTGGCATGTACTATGGAGTAATTGTGATGTGGGTGGAGGTGATGTGCATTTACTGAACGTCACCTTTACCCTTCTCATTGGCGACCACCCTCATCGGACTATTGTTTGATTTGGCCATTTTGTTCACACTCTAGATTTTCAGCAGGGTGAAACCGCTCGGTCGCTCCTCGTCTTAAGGTTTTCGATTGACAGGTATGTCTCCTTTGGCCATTCTTGACTTCACTCTAGTTATGAAATGTTTTTGGCTCAGTTGTATATGTTTGTGTTTTCCTGACTGTTGCAACTATGTGGTTCCATCTTTGAATGGAAATCGATGGTTCTGCGAATAATTTTGTGAGTTCATGGTCTTCCTGGGTGATAGTCTTGTTTCCATTGCATTTGTTAAAGTGTTTCTTTTAAAAGGATGACTGGATGATTGTCTTCGCAGTTACTGGGTTTAACTAGAACCCTGTCCAACCCTATCGAGGAAATTCATCTCGTCCAAAAGCATCGTGGTCATCCTTGAGGATGTGCCTTTAGCCCCGAATTTCCACCATAGTCGGTGCCCCATCCTTCCTTTGATGGCCTCTGTGAAAACCCATAAACCCTCCAGACCGGAGCTGCATAAGAAGTATGTCGGGCATGTTAAGTTTATTCTATCCTATCACTCCAAATACAGGCTCACCCGTGATTCGTATATCAGTCGTGTTAGCATGGTTTTTGGCCAATACCTCTATGACAATGGCATGAGCCCCGCATTTCCAATTTCACTTCTAAGTGTCACAGTCGCCAGCCTGTTGTCAAAGAACCATTTTTTTTGTTATGAAAGGGCCTCTGTCAATTTTGTTTTGGTTCATGATATACACCGTGATCAAGGTTGTTGGTCTATTGTTTCCCTTACCACAGAGATGAATTGTTGGTTACTATGAAACCGTTAGAATGGTGCTTATGATGTTCAGATAGTGGTTTGCATTAGTCACAGGGGTTTGGTGTTGTTCAGGCATGTCGAGTTCTTTAGGTGATTTTCTGAGTATTAGAAGTTTGGATTGGATATGTTTATTACACCTCTTGTCATTGGTAGAATACACTTGAATGTGCATGGCCTGGTCACTCATAGGCGACTTAATAAATGGCCCAGACTAAATTTTTTGAGTCATGCTGTGTGGTTATGGGAATTATGACACTGTGGACTCCTCTCAATTTTGCACCGCGTATAATATGGAGGGCTTGTTTTGTATGCCCAATGATACCCCCAATTTCTAAGTGTGGTTGTCTTTTTGAAATTGATCACTATTGATAACAATTGTGTGGGATGTTTGGCTCAGTTTTAAGTCGCACTGGGATATTTGTTCACAGTGACCTAGTTACATGGTTTCGAAAATTGGCTTCTGCATAGCCTATGTCTAAATGATGACTGTTAGTTTTATAGACAATTTCCTTTCAGGCGTGGCATGTGGGGTCTTGATAATTTTGATCTTTATACTACATATATATGTATGGGAACATATCATTATAAATATTGATTGGTTCTATAGAGACTCCATTATTATTTTTTGGGAAACACTACTTGGAAATATAGATGTGGACTTGGAATTTGTATGGCGGTGATGGATGTTAAAAGTTAAATATTGGGAATTAGTGTTATTGTTGACTATTATAAAATGAAGAACACACAAATAAAAGGGACAAAACCTCTTGCAAAGTGTGTGAAATACTTCTGTTGTAATGGCATCGTGTTGGATATTAATGGGAAGTGAAATTAGGCAAATGTACAGGAACTATTACTCAGTCATCTGATTGTTGGTTGATGCATATTTTCCTTACTGCAAATATGTTATGGATTGCTTGATTAATCTCATGAACAATAAACGTCCCCCCCCCCTCATTATCTCATTTTTCGCTAATTATAAACCCCTCACATATCCCAAATTCATTTTGTTCACCCCATATTCTGATATTGATCACAACTAAGGAAGATTATGTGTTAGATTGGATAAAAGTGGCAGAATTCTGTGTGGATTGCAGTGAGGTTTATTTGTTTGTTTATAGTTGATTGTTGTTGTCATTGAGCAGTGACCATATCTCTTCCCTTTCATTCTATCATATTTTTTCTAATTACAAACCCCTCATGTATCCCTGAACATTTTTTCCACCCCCGTTGTTCATTGATTAACGTTAAAACAATTTGTATGGATTGGATTGCATGAGCCTGATACATTCTGAGCCAAATCTATTTCATATAACCTCATGTATCCCTCAACATTTTCCCACCCCCATTGTTCATTGATTAACATTAAAATGAAGGGATTTACCTAAAATAGTCCCCATACATTAAGGAGCCAAATCTGTTTCATATTTTAAGAGTTGTTATGCATGGCTATCCAAAGCGACTATTTTCTAATCGACATAATAATCTAGGATTCTTCGGTTGGATTGGGAAGGAAGTATCCCTACCTAGTCTCTAGAAAGGTCTCCTTCCAAGCCCCACAAGTAATGACAGGTTGGTCGAATTCATGAAGATTTTGACAACATGTTTTATTTTGAATATATGAAGTATTATTTTAAAATAATTTTAACCCTCATGACTTTAAAATTCACCAAAAGTATATATGTTTCTATGGGAGGCACAAGGAAGTGTGTTTGCTTAACTAATGGATTTCGTTATGATGGTAGGATGGTTATGAACTAAAGGAAGTCATGGGTCCCCACCTTACTAGTTATTATTTAATGATCTATCCCATTTATGAATTAATACCAACCAAAGGTTAAGGCCTTATGTTAGCTTATCTTATAAGTTAGTTCAACTACTCTACCCAATTCTAAATTGTTAAAAGTTGAACTAAGGGAAGGAACAGGTGAGGATAGAAGCACAAAGCATGCTAAGGTTTTGTCTTTGATTGCGTTGAGATAGTTCAGCCATTCATTCATATTAACTATAGCCTAATTCTTTTATGATAGCAAGGTCCTATTGTGGTGACACTGAATATCTGTGGTTGAATCAAATCATTTTGACACTTGTTCTTTAGAGGTGTTGATCTATCTTATAGTCTGTGTAGACTTGTCAGTAATGAAATTTAATTGACTGATAAAGTGCCATTGTAGCAGAGTCAGAAAGGGCAACAACTGGCAGGAAATTTCATTCATCTTAGAGTCCAGCTTTTTGTTTTTGTCGAGGGTCCTTTGTATGTTTTTCATCAGGGATTTCTAAGTTTAACTTTGGTCCAAGATTTGTGTGAATTTTTCTAAAGACAATGAATCTTTGGTGAACTGGAATGAAATAATGGGTTTCTTTATGTCTCATCGACATTGATTATTATCTTTGTGTCTTACTTCATTCTTACATTTATTTCAGTTAACCTGATATTCAGAAAATACATAAAAGTGAATTTCCAACACCTTTTTTGTTGATAAAAAGACTAGCCTAAGAACTTGTAATTACTACTTGTGAGTTAGGATATATATTTTGTTGGCTATAAACATAGGGGTGATATTATCGCTTCACTTTAATTTAGCTATAAAGTCCGAAACAAGCTTTGAGTAAGACTCACACCCATATATTGTCCCCACATTTATTTTCTTATGACTCCAATCGGGGATTTTCGATATCTCTCTAGTTAATTTCATACTCGATTTTCATTGATATGATATTTCTTTTCCTGCTTTTGACTTGATTGTTTTCATTAACGATTGTTCCCATTGCAAGGCGTGCACTTCAATCAGTGGAGCTCCTACCTCTAAGACTAGACCATCATTGCTTTGAACTTGTTCCATACTATTTGACACTGCTAGGACCCATACCGAAATTTTGTCATTCTTGGGTAGCAATTGAAAGGGATATTAGTGTCCAATTGTAGTTAGAAGTAGGTTCTTAAAAACCAACAATAACCTTTCATCATTTATTTAGTTTTGGCCTTCTTTCATGTCCTTAAATTTTGTGCTTCTAGAAGAAGAAGAGGCTTGTCACCCAAAATCAATCATATTTATGAAATAGGTATGAGAAACATTGTGTTATCTACCCAACAAAGTGCTCTAAGAAGAACTTCATCCCGATTCATCCAACTCATCTTTCTTTTCCTCACCTATAATCCATAGAATGGAATCTAATGGTGGCTCCTCGTGGCACTGGAAGTGTCTGCCTTCCTAATCTTCATCATCATCTGTGATTGGTAGCTTATATAGCCGCCATATCCATGTCCAATATACCACAAATCCCACCTCAAAGTCATTAAAAGTATGGTCTTTTTCAATTCAAAGAAGATGCCATGACCAATACCCATGGCATGTGTCTTCCTCTTAACCTAGCACTTGCTACTTTCCTGCTTTCAAATTTTAAAGAACATTTTCATAAGTTCTTAGGAAATAACACTCACAAGCATTTCAATGAAATCTAGTGGAATTTCTCAATGCTTGTCATAATATAGGGCTAACAATGATAATTTGCATACCGTTTGTTAATTCCTTGGAAGGAAAGGTTGCGGCCCATTTCTTTGACCTTCCTCCCAAGATCCTATCTACTTGGGAGGAGCTGACGATTGGTTCTGATCCTCTTATGGGAAATCTAAAATCCCTACTGAGAAGTTAAGGGAGTACAAAACGCTAATTTCACAAATATGGCGGAGACCATTAGGTCCCTCAACTTTTGTTTTACCAAGTTGTATAATCAAATTCACGAACTTATCCACCCCTGCAACTAAGCCATTAATAATTACAATGCATTACCTTCTCCTTATCGCCATAGGCTTGAAGAGAATTCAATTGATAGTATCGGTTCCTCTCCACACACTTGTTCAAAGTATGAGGAACAACTTGAAAGAACTAGTCTACCCCTGTGGAGAATCAATTAGACAGACCGATATGTTCACTCTCTTACATATAGTACAAGATATGAAAAATCAGATGATATATTTTGAACTAAAAGGTATCATCAACCCACTCACTCCTAGACCTTCATCCTCTTTTTCTCCTCCTTTTAGAGGTCCCAAGGAGGGCCAATTTCCACCAAGGCTATCTTGGTTCTTAGTTGGTGTAACTTTTATGAGGGAACACCACAAAGAAATCACATGTGAGATAAGGAAGAGTTCCAGAGACAAGATATTTGGTAAACGCAATTAAGCCACTATCACTATCCTAGATTTTTAAGAGCCAAAGATGCTGCATTACCAACACTAGAAACAAAGCCTATGCCCCAAAGGCAAGTTTGACCCTCCTTGTAGAAGTTCCTCTAGCCCAAGTTCCTCAACCTTGTCTCACCCCTAGGCTCCTAAAATTCCCGAAAAGTCAAAGAATCACTCTCCCCTCTTCCAAATACAATATCCTCAATCAATTTCCCAACATTAAGGCATATGCAACCTTCTGGGGACATGGTTTCCATCCCCTCAACAAATGTGATGGTATCCGGGGCCACTCCATGGAAGGAAAAAGATTTCTTGTATCCAATCTTTTGAAGAGGTAGATGAAGAGGATTCTTCTAAAAATAAAATTAGGTGTACATAATTTTAGATACCTTGTAAAAAAATCCCCTTTCTATATTTCTCAGAAAAATCTCATGGATAAGATTGTCCATTTTTTGCCTCATTGATGGCGGTTCGGCCCAAGTGTGACAGGATGACTGAGATGGATGGAGATGACACTGACAACATCACTGACACCAGAATGTAGCTCAGTCCTGAGGGCAGATCACGATGATATTTGATCGTAAGAGTGATGACATTCCCTTGGAAAGAATCTGATTTAGAGGATGAATTGCATTACATGCACTTTGATGGTTCACACTCAAATGAGGTTAACAGGGCTGGTATTATATTGGTTTCCCCTACAGGAAAGATCCCCGATTTTGTCATACAGTTTGGAGTTTTCTTGCTCAAACGATGCCACTAATTTCAGAGATTTGTTGTTAGGCATTGAGAAAACCCTTAATCTTGGTTGTAATACCTTCTACTTTAAAAATTTCGAAGCCATAAACCCCGATAATGTAAGACATGCTCATTAGCAATAAGTCGATGGAATAATATTCCCAAAACAGCTTGGGAACTCAATTCTAATCTCTTATTATTTTTTAACATCACTCATGTTAGGAAAGAGTTGAAATCTATAGCTGATCTATTAGTTGTCTTCACAGCCTCTCCTACTTAGTAGATCTTACCTCACTGGCCCGGACAGGCTTTCCAATATCTACATCGCTCATACATTCTCGAGTAACAAAGAACCTTGGAAATCCATCCCTAACAATGAAAGCACTTCTGTTGTCATTCAAAATGAACCCCTCAAGCCCGAGGTGAGATTATATATGTAGAAAATAACAAAATTCCTAAGGCTTGACTCCTCCTCGAGTTATTTCTTCCTTGAGTGTCGATGAAACAAAAGAAAAATAGGAAGGAGAGATGAGGTCTACTGAGTTATTTGGTGGAATTCAAAAGGTTTTTTCTTGGTTTAATGTGGATCTTCGTGTTTTGATCCAGGTCTTGTTCAACATCCTATGAAAACAAATTTCACGAAAAATAGAAACTTGTTAACTCTGCAATGAAAACAAACTTTTGAAGGGAGTTGGGATATTTCTTAAGGACTCAAATGGTTTTTCACCACCATGAAGGGTTTCCAAAGTGGGGAACCCGGCTCAAGACCCCGATTATTTTAGGACCTCGTGATCTTGGGTTCGAACTTTCAAGCAAGCAATTATAAGAAAATCATTTCCTCCCTCCCCATGGAAATGTTTCAAAGAATGCATCGTAGATTTTATAATTTCAAGCCCACTTTGATGGTTTCCTTTGGTTACAATAAAATCATAGTGGAAGGGACAAATTATCACAAAACCACTCTCACCACTAATCACGATACTCACGCGGCCCTACAATTGCCTACCCTCTGGCTTATTTGGTACAAGTATCGCCTTGAGAAGGTCTATACACACAACTTTCGATAAATTGTTCAATATCCATTCTTATCTCGATGATTTAATCGTATTCCATCAAAGGGATGATAGCTGCATCAAGATTTCAAGTGTTGGGCCATCGATTACTTCCGCCCTTGGATTAATCGACCTACAAATTCCAAAAGGGATTTAGGACAAATGTTTTCTCCTATATCAATCTTCTAATAAGCAAATTCCTACTTGAAAATATTTTGTGAGGGCCATGATGAATATATTTTCTAATGGTAATATTATGTATACTAGTAGTTTATCTCTACTTCCCAATTTTGTGCTCCTTTTCTACTTTACAAATTAATTTCTTTATTTCACTCTCTGTCAACTCTTTTATTTTATGCTCTCTAATGGTTGGTATTCACTCTGGTCGCTTTGATTTCTTTAATTATTATTTGTACCGATTTTGGCCTTTGGCTTTCATCTTTAGAGTGATTTGAATCAGGATGTTGGATCTGTTTTTCCATAGTGACACTCTTGCAAGTTATTGTTAGTCAATAATAATCAATCTTACACAACTGTTATGTTGTCATCTCTAAAGTATCCTTGGAAATTGCTATATTTTTTTTTTGATTGCTGTCATATAAAGAGTTGGTGGTTTCCTGCTTCTTCTTGCCAATTAATCATCCATCGAGATCTTAAGAGAAAATATCTAAGTTGCCCATTTTAAGTTGAGATAATATTACAGACAAATGATTATGCATACAACGGTAAAGTCCCCTATGCCTAACATTTAGGAGTTATTCCTAAATTCCTACCATTTTCCTTTTCAATCCACTTCCACTTCAAGCATAATCATTAAAGTCACTTATTCTTGAGATTATTGTTCTTGGTCTATGAAACTATGAGTTCTGAATTCTAAATCTATTGAAAACAAATTTCCCGCGGAGTCGCTTTTGATGATTGAAAACGTCAATGTAATTTCACCCAAAAAGTGTTGCTAAAAGCCTATTAATATAAAAAGCTAAATAATAATAGTAGATGGGACCCCCTTGGACTTTTAAAGATCGTCCTGCTCATTCTTACGATGATGAGTTGCAAGGGTTTTACAGCCATTTGATGAGAATATGGTTTGTCATTAGTTAAACTTTGATGTTTCTTTTAATGATACTAGAACCCTATTCATTATGGTATTTGTTCTCCTCGCACATGCACAACAAATGTAGTAATCTCTAAAAAGAAATTTTGAGGAAAACAAAATACTATATATGGTACAAGAGAGACCTAGTTATGCAACACTATATGGATGAAAATGCTTGTTGATAGTGTTTAACTCCTAACTAAAAAGAAAAATGGCTAGCGAAATATTGTTAAATTACATTTGATATGCATATGGTGGAAAATTTAGTGGCACATTTTGGCAAGGAGAGAATACAATGGTTATGCATTGGATTGATGCAATCGATAGATGATATGCATGTGTTACGAACCTTAATGTCTGCGAAGTAGTGGCTTTAAGATTTTTTTATGGTGATTATGCTGTTAGTGATGATTCTATTGTATAGTTGTTGAGTGATTTATTTGAGTTATGACATGGGTGGTGCATTTGGCAAGGTAAGGATGCAAATGGTTGAATTGTGGAACTTTTATTATGTTATGGTTTAATGTGTTGATATTATCGATGCATTGGTGGATTAATGGTCTTAATGGGGATCTCGTTGGAATGTACTATGGAGTAATTGTGATGTGGGTAGAGGAGATGTGAATTTATTTCACATCACCTTTACCCCTCCCCGCTATTCCACCCTCATCGGACATTGTTTGATCCGCAATCGCGGTTCACACCCGTGATTTTAAAGGTGGTGAAACCGCTTCTCACCATTCTCGCCTTAAGGTTTTCGGACATTGAAAGGTGGCTGCCCTTTTGGCCATTCTTGACTCAACTCTAGTTATTAAATGTTTTTGGCTTAGTTGTATAGGTTTGTGTTTTCCTGAAAAGGTAAAATGTGTGGTTCCATCTTTGAATGGAAATCGATGGTTCTGTGTATAATTTTTGTGAGTTCATGGTATTCCCCAGATAGTCTTGCTTCCATTGCGTTTGTTAAAGGGTTTCTTTTAAAAGGATGACTGGATGATTGTCTTCATAAGCCTCGGGTTTTTAACTAGAACCTCAGTCCAACCCTCGGCTGAGGAAATGTTCTCATTCACAAGCATCGTGGGTCCTCCTCTGAGCGCATGCCTTTAGCCCCTAATTTCCACTATAGCTCATGGCTCCCATCCTTCAAGTAGTTAATCGAAAACCTATAAAACCTCTAGGACCGTGAGCTTCATAAGAAGTCTTTCTAGTATGTTAAGTTTATTGTGGCCTTTTACTTTGAATAGAGGCTCACCCGTGATTCGTATATCAGTCGTGTTAGCATGGTATTTGGCCAATACCTCTGTGACAATGGCATGAGCCTTGTATTGCCAATTTCACTTCTAAAAGGTTCACAAGCGCAGCCTATTACCACAAATCATTTTTTTTTGTTATGAAAGGGTCTCTCAATAATTCCTTGCTTTAGCTTGTGGTATACACCGTGATCGCGGTTGTTGGCCTATTGTTTCCCTTACCACATAGCCGAATTGTTGGTTTCTATGCAACCATTAGAATGGTGCTTATGATGTTCAGATAGTGGTTGGAATTAGTCACAGGGGCTTGGTGTTGTCACACATGTCTCATCTTGTAGGTGATGTCTTGAGAATTATAAGACTGGATTGAATATGTTTACTGCATCTTTTGTCAATAGTAGAATACACTTGAATGTGTATGGCCTTGGTCACTCATAGGTGACTTAATAAATGGCCTAGACTAAATTTTTTGAGTTATGTCGTGGTTATATATTGTTGTGTGGTTATGGGAATTATGACACCTTGGAATCCTCTTAGTTGTGCACCACGTATAATATGGAGGGCTTGTTTTGTATTCCTAATGATACCCCCGAATTCTAAGTGAGGTTGTCTTTTGCAAATTGATCACTGTTGATGACAACTGTGTGGGATGTTTGGCTCGGTTTTAAGTCACACCGAGATATTTGTTTCACAATGACCTGGTTATAAGGTTTTGGAAATTGGCTTATGCATACAGTCTGTGGTCTGCATCGATGATTGGTTGGTTTTATAGACACTGTCTTTTAGGCGTAAGTATGGCATATTCCTGATTATTTTGATCTTCTACTACATATATATGTGTGGGAACAGGACACACAGATCTTGATTGGTTTTGTAGAGACTCCATTATTATTTTTGGGAAACACTACTTGGAAATATAGATGTGGACTTGGAAATTTTATGGCGGTGATGGATGTTAAAAGTTATAGATTGGGAAATCGAGTGTTGTTGTTGACTATTATAAAATGCAGAACACACAAATAAAAGGGACATAACCTCTTGCAAAGTGTGTGAAATACTTATTTTGTAATGGCACTGTGTTGAATATTAATGGGCGTGGAAATTAGTAAATGTACGTGGAATTATTGCTCGATCCGGATGTTGGTTTATGTATTTTCCTTACTAAAAAATATGTTTTGGATTGCTTGATTAATATCATGAACAATAAACATTTTTTCCCTTCATTATCTCATTTTTCACTAATTATAAACCCTTCTACATATCCCATATTCATTTTGTTCACCCCTATTCGAGTATTGATCACAAGCTATGAAGATTGTATAATGCCCATATACTTCTAAACATCATTAAAATTCATAAACATTTTATTGGGTAAACTAAAACAATAACTTTTTAACATAATAGTGATTCTCATAAAAGCAACTTCAAAGATCCTAGATTTCTCAATAATTATTGAAATCATGACAGAAAGAAATGAATACACAACTTAACAAATACCTGGTTCTCATGCTAATTTCTCAATACTGTGTTCTCATATCATTTCCCTCAGTTTCCGCCATAAGATCAACTCCCGCCACAAACAGAAAATAACTCCGCCTAAAACTACTTTCCTCCCCGCCAACTAGGAAAATCCACGGCCTGTGGATATCTATAGATATCCTGGCCCTCTGTGACCAAAACCTCCAGCAACTCATTGCCTCCCGGATAAAATCTCAACCAGGAACTCTACTCCTTTATTATAGCAAGCCAACAGTCCACAAAATACTATATAGTGCATATAAAATCGCTGCTCACAACAAAACATACCCACAACATTCATTCCGCCTACCGTGAATGGTGCTGCATATCCCTTCCCCCTTATTCCTCCCTCACGACTCAATGCATTTACTTCAGAACCCCCTATTCCTCCTGGCCTTTGTCCCTCCATTAATATTTTATCATCTCTGGATTTCTTGGCTCCTCAGTGATAATGCTAAATCCATTTTTAAACATTTTCATTGATCTTTTTAAGATTTATTTCTCAGGTCATTAAATGTGATCTTGTAATTAAGTATTATTTAGTTAACCACAATTATTTCTTTACTTGATTTTACTTTTAAATATTTATTTAATTAGGCTCTTACATACACCTACTCTTCAAGAAACTTCGTCATTCCAAGTTTAAGGTGTCCATGGTACAATGGAAAGAACATGTTCACATTCACACAATGTAAGTAACCCATACTACTTAAGTAAGTCAAGAAAGCTCATAAATACTAGTGTATATGCACAAAAAAAATGACAGTAGCTAGTACAATTCTCGTGCATGTAGTAATAATAAAATTGTCATCCTTTAGTAGTTTATGCATGCATTCAATCCAAATAACAAGACTAGTCTTTATAAAGTCAACAATCAATTAATTGTGTAATTCGCTTAATACAATTGTCCTGTTCAAATTCTCTTATTTTAAACAACCTGTGGTTTAGTTACATAATAATGAATATTCATATATACACATTTTTCTTCATCAAATCCCACCACAAGACAGATCTCCATATAGTCTCAACTATTCTACTCATCCTTCCTCCCTAACCTACTTTTCTCTCCCATCCTATCCTTCCTCTACTAGACTATCTTGGAGCGCCAACTATATTGGCCTAACTCCAAATAGAACCCGTAAGTGGAAGTGTCTCTATCTCGGCCAAGCTTACCTAGCAGGCAACTGACAGTCCTCATCACACGTCATGGGGAGCGTGAACCAGCACCATCCTCCCAGGACTTCAGGTTTCAGAGGATACACGGTGGGAAATGCCTCCACCCCTCCTAACAGAACCAGGGTCAACACCCTATAATGGAGGATACTCAGTGGGAAATGCCTCCACCCCTCCTAACAGAACCAGGGTCAACACCCTATAATGGAACATACAGGGGCACTGTGTTGCTGGAGGTTTTGTCATCGTTTATTTGGTTTTGGGCAGTGTTAGTTCCAAAATCATGCACTAATCCACATATCATAGCAATGCATCCAAATCAATATAAATTGCACATACATTATTTATACCATAATGTTTCTCGAGTAGTGGTTCTGATATCCACTTTCATCATCATCATTATCACTTAGCTATTTCATAGCCCATAACCTGCAGATTAGTCTGCAACACAAACTCATATATTTCTATGCATTATCATCATATAATTGCATACTTTCCTAATTTCAATTTGGTATCCCCGTACCAATACATTAACATCAAAGTTTTCCAATTTGAATTAGATTTCATAATATCCCATAATTCAAACTTGTCACCCATTCACAAGATTATCATTTACCAAAATAGATTTCATCGCATACAACATCATTCTAATAGTATCTACACTTTTGGTAATTTCTCTTTCTCACAATATGTCGCATCATATACATCATCATCAATAGCATTTAATCATTCATAAAATTTTCATTCACATAATAGATTGCATTACATGCATCACTACCAATAACACTTAAACATTCATTATTGTTCATAAGTTTAAAGTTTGAATATATCTCTTAATAGTTTCACTGTGACTAGGAAATAAAGTGTATAGGCCTCAGGTAATCCTGGCCGCCTAAGTCAAAAGGTGGTGTTACCTACACCCCTCCTTCGATAAACATGTTCTCGAGGTGGTCAAAATAGTGATGGATAGTCTTGCCGTAGTGTCTCAACATCCTCCCAATTAGCAGATCCTGGACTATACTTGTCCCACTGGACCTTAACTTGGTCTACCAAACGGTTTCTGAGCTGTCGGACTCTACGGTCCAATATGCATAACGGTTCGACCGTGAGGGTTCCCACGTCTGATACCTGTAATTCTTTCCAATTTAGTTTATGTGATTCATTAGCAACATAATGACGTAAAACAGATACATGAAATACATTATGAGTTTTATGCAAGTGGGGTGGAAGTACGAGACGATAGGCAATGGTTCCAATTTTCTCTTGGACCCTAAATGGCCCAATAAACTGTGGTGACAACTTTGTCCCCTTCTCGAACCGTATGGTACTCTTATTAGGCCTGATACGAATGAAAACTTGGTCCCCCACTTCATAATTTCGATCGGTCTTGTGTGCATCCGCATAACGTTTCTGTCTATCCTATGCTTCCTTTAGCCTCTGCCTGATCTGAATCACCTGTTCCTCCATTTCCTGAATCAATTCTGGCCCAACTGTTACTCGGTCTTCTAATCTATCCCAACTCAATGGTGTTCTGCATGGCCTACCATACAAAGCTTCATATGGTGTCATTCCAATGGAACTATGATAACTGTTATTGTAGGCAAACTCTACCAAAGGTAGGTACTTCTCCCACTGGGTTTGATTATCCATCACATACATTCTCAGCATGTCTTCCATAAATTGATTTACTCTCTCCGTTTGCCCATCTGTTTCAGGATGATATGTTGTGCTTAAGTTCAACTGAGTCCCCAATGCCAACTGTAAACTTGTCCAGAATCTAGAAGTGAATCTGGAGTCCCTATCTGAAATAATCTTCTTCGGTATCCCATGCAAACAGATAACCTCACTTAGGAACACTCGTTCCACATCAGTAACATCGTAAGTGTCTCTAACCGGAATGAAATGAGCACTCTTGGTTAACTTATCCACTATCACAAGAATGGCATTGTGTCGATGAGATGTGAGTGGCAACCCTACAACAAAATCCATTGAGATCACTTCCCACTTGGACATAGGGACATCATGTGGTTGTAGGAGGCCTGCCGGGTGGTGGTGATCGGCCTTCACTTGTTGACACTCTAGGCATATGGCGACGAAATGGACTACATTGCGCTTCATGCCTACCCAAAAGAAGAGTTTCTTCATCTCTACATACATCTTCTTCACACCCGGATG